>CAWUFW010018068.1:0-236559 GCA_963921515.1 Calotriton arnoldi
TCGCACAGAACCTTGAATTAAGCCTTTTTGATCAGAACTAAGTATTCTTAACAGTATTGTGGATTATTTTTGTCGTTTATGGTCTTGTGATAAATCTATATAAAGTATACCTATTTTTATAAATATATAACCTGTGTGGTGTCCATTTGTAGTGTTGTCACTTGATTACTGTATGTGTTCACAAATGCTTTACACACTGCCTCTGAACTAAGCCTGTCTGCTCGTGCCAAGCTACCAAGAGGGTGAGCAGGGGTTATTTCGGGAGTGTACCTACTTTCCCTGACTAGACGCAAGGGTCCCTATTTGGACAAGGGTACATACCTCTGCCAACTAGAGACCCCCAAATCTAACAATCGCTTATTGAAACGAATACGAATAAAACTTATGAATTGAAATAAAGATGATTTACTAAACCTTGAATAATAAAACCTTAAAACTTTATTTAACTCTCAGAATTGACTAAACTTAAGATAGAATTTGTGATTACTGTTTATGTGATGATTTGCTCCTGATCTCAAATACAGCACCCAAGGTCCATTGACCTATTGGAAGAAGAACAGCGGGAATCAGCCCTGTGTGAGACAATAAACACAGTTTATTTAAACTGATTCCCTCTCCAGCAAGAGGAAACCTTATAAGCTTTCAGTTACATTATGCTATAATAAAAGTGGGATTGCTGACTGCAGTTATAGTACAGAGCAGAAGATCAAAAATTAGAGTTGGACATGAAAGGGCAATTTACAGGCTGTCAAAAAAGACTGTCTACCTGAAGGGGTAGGATTGTTCCTACCATGTGCTCATAGTTCTGTTCCATGGACTTAATGCTGACCTGGGATGACAGTTTTCTGATTTGACCTCCACTAATAGTGAGGTATGAGTCTGCAGTAGACAGCCTGTTTAGGCTGCTAGAGAAGTTCAATGCTTGGAGAAAGTTTATGGAGAGGGAGCTAATGATCTGTAGACTATTCCTAGTTAACTGAATGCACTGGAAATACTAAAGGGACACGCACCATGTCATATCTGTGTTCACCTGGTCTGATGTCTGGTGGATCCTCCTGTAGAGCCTAGCCCTTGAGGTTGGGAATGTCCTGGATCAGAGGAAGGCTTGGACCATTGGGGAAATCTACAATTCACTGCTACCCTGGTAACGTTTAGGGACCAGATTGCTGTTGAGTGAACCAGTGAGCAACTGTTCAACTTTTCCAAGAGAAGTGACTAATTTCTCACCGATTCACACATATCCAGCAATGAGAACTACTTAGAAGCTCCTGCAGCTGCGAATGTAACAGCCCGACATGTGAAAAACTACAGACTCCCCACAGAGGGACAGCTTGCAGCATTCAGCTAACTGACTTTGCCAAGAACCTACCTAATACATTAACACACTGGTGGTTTGTTTTTCAACCAGTTTTTATTATTTTTCCGTGCAATACATCGTGCTCATACAAAAAAGACAGTTTCAATGGGAAACATGTAATTGTGGCAGACAGCACAGTAATGAGAACAGTTGGTACAGGAGCAGTCAGTTCATTATGCATCGATAGCAACTAATAACAATATTAAACAACAGACCACAGCAGAGTCCCTTCTAGGCTACCAGGAAATCCTTAAACATTTGAAGGTCATGTAACAAACCCTCCCATGAGGCAGCTATGGGGACTCTGCGCAACTCACAGATCTCCTCCCATCATAGCGCCACTGCTTGACCCCTACCCCATTTGAGGGTTGCCACACACCAGTGTTGGATGGTTGGGAGGGTGTGTGACCTCCAGTGCATCGCTATGGATTGTCATGCTATAAAGAGGGCCAAGTCCAGGAAATGGCTGATCACCATGGGTGCTTTCTTCCATTTAAACGTACCCAACTGCACCCCTTCCATGATGAGAACAACTACCTGGCCCGTCACCTCTGTCATTGCTTCCGCCACTCCTTCCCAAAGGGCAGTAGCCAGCAGGCAGCTCAAGAACATATGTGCTAAGTCAGCCTTTGGTGCACAACAGCGGGGACAGGGCAGAGAAGACCCAAACATTTTGTGTAGGCTTGCAGGGGTGAGATACGCCCTATGGAGATTATTGTGCTGTATATACTGGAATTTTGCATTCTGAGATACTTTCTGCAGATAGTGTAGTGCCCCATCCCACTCTTTGGCTGTGAAATCACTGCCTATGTCTCTCTCCCAGCTTCGATGCATTGCCTGCAGGGGGTCCAAAGTGGTGTGTGCTAGAGCCCTCACAAACCATGTTATAAGCCTGCGGACGCTGCCCATGATGTGAAGAGTGTGCACAAGTGGGTGATGTTCTGGCTCGTAGTCTACTATGTTCCACAGGTGCCCTGCAACTGCCACCAGCCTGCCAAAGGTAAGAAAATGTCCCGCCGGTAGGTCGTATTGTTCCCGCAACTGGTCAAAGGGAATAAGAGCACCCTCACGGAACACGTCTCCCAGCGTTTTCACCCCAGCCGCAGTCTTTGTCATCACCTCCTCATGCCTGAGTAGTGCATAGAATGGCTCTATGTGGCTTAAGCTTATCGCTGGGGAGTCCGGGGAAATTGAGGGGATCAGACGCAACCTTCTGTTCTGCAGTAGCTTGCATTGGTGAGGCACAGGAGGCCAGTGGACTCCCGGGAAAGTCGTGCCTGCCTGAGTAGCAGTTTGCCCACTAGGGTCTATACACGATTCACAGGTGGCGGACCAATTTCCTCCCTGAGGCAGCCCACCAGCCACCTTGCAGGCCACTGCAGCTGCGCTGCCAGGCAATAATGCTTAAAATTGGGTGCTCCCTTGTCTACGGGCAGCTGTAATTTCCTGAGTGCCACCCATCTCCTGCCCTTATTCCATATGGAGGTTCCTAGCATGATATGTAGAGTCGAAAAAGTGGCCCTTGGGATATGCACAGGGAGGTTGTGGAAAAAAGTAAAGGTGGCGCGGGAGAATTGCCATTTTAGATAATGATATTCACTCTTGAACTGCAAGGGAAAAGGTGCTTCAGAATACTATCTGGGGGTCCAGGGAGAATATAGCTCTGGTAAGGTTCCAATCAATGATATCCTATGTATCATGGTATATGCGGCTCCCCAGGGAGCAGAACGCATGCGGTTCCCACTTCAGTAGGTGGACGTCCACAAAGAGCTGTTGGTGGGAACAGCCCGCAGGGAGCAGGGATGCACACGATTTGGTCCAATTAACTCCTGGCCCAGACGCCCTGCGAAACTCCTCAAGAGTTTATGCAATTCCAGATATCCCACCCAGGACGTCATGGAAACACAGGTGTAGATCATTTGTGTAGAGTGAGACTACATGGACCTCCCCATTCAAAGGGACGCCCCACTCCCTCCCTTGCTGCAGGAGCTGCTGGGCTAATGTTTAATCGCAAGAATGACCTGGAGTGACGAGAGGGGACATCCCTGCCGAGTTCCCCTACTCAGTCTAAATCAGGAGAAATAACCTGGCTGATTTTCACACGAGCTCTGTGTGGAAGAGCTGGATGAGTCTCTAAAGCCTGCCGGTGATGCTTACTAGGCCTTGGACAGAGAAGAGGTAACTCCAGTCCACTGTGTTGAATGCCTTATCTAGATCCAAGACCAGGCAGGCAGCGTATGGCCCTCGGGCTGGAGACACCTCCATTACCCTGCTCAAGTGTCTAACATTAAGGGTGGGAGAACACCCAGGGATCAATCCATCTGTTCTGGGTGTACCAGACTCAGCATGTATTCCATGAGGCAGACTGCTATGATCTTACTAAACAGTTTGTAGTCAGTTCCAAGCATTGATATCATATGGTACGAAGTTACTTCCAGCTGGTCCCGGTCAGACTTGGGTAAGGACACCAGCAGGGATTCACAGAGAGATTGAGGAAGGCGTCCCTCCGTGAGTGTGCCCTGATACATTCCCATCAACTTGGAGGCTAAGAGTGATTCATAGGCCTTGTAACATTCGACTTGCAATCCTTCGAGGCCTGGGGTCTTCTGTGTGGCTGCACTCCTGATGGTCCCTCAGAGTTCCTGAAATGTGAGGGGGGTATTGAGGCCCTCTCTCTATATAAGGGATCCAGGGTGGTCTGACCTAGGTCATGCAGGAACTCATCAATGTGTACCCGTTGATCAGTGGGGGGTCGTATAAGGACTTATACTTTGATACAAAAGCCAAGTGTATGTCCTCCTGGGTAACCGCTACATGTGTCAGGGAAACTGTGAACTTGGTGATGGGGACTGTGGGCTTCGTGCTACGTAGGAGCGACACCAGTAATCGGCCTGACTTGACCCCTTAGCATGCATTTTGGCCTGATAGATCTTAAAATCTATGCAGCACAGCTGCAAGATTAGACGAGCATTGTGCTCAAGAGCCTAGGACAGGGTACGTTGCTCTGCCTGTTTGAGGTGAGCAGCCACTTCAAGTGGCCCCAACAACGCTTTGGTTTGGGCCAAATCTCGATGTAAGACAGCTCTAGCCCCCACCATGGCCTGGATACACTGCCTTCTGATGATCACCTTGAGTGTCTCCCATTCAATTGATCTGGAGGTGGCAGTGCCCCAATTTACCTCGAAGTATTGTGTAATGACTTCTCTCATTTCTTCCCTGAATACCTGGCTACCTGGCCTTCCAACATCACCGGCTACAGCCATCAAGTGGGAACTGGGGTTCTCAGCCTTCCCTACTCTATATGCACCTGCAGTGAGTTATGGTCTGAGAATGTCTTCCTTAGGTACTCAGCACCTGTCACCTGTGTATGGAGAGTGGAGTATAAAATCTAACCTCACATACAGGTCGTGTGGGGGACAAATAAGAGGAGTACTCCCTAAACCCAGGGTGCAGGCTGTGCCAGCAATCAAGTAGAGACCAGTGTGATAGCCATTCTGTAAGACATGTGGCAGCCGGCACCATGGGCAAGCCAGGCAGTGGAGGATGAGAGTGGTCCATTTGTGGGTCGAGGATACAATTAAAATCTCACCCTAAGATCAAAGGGACATGAGACCAGCGGGTTAGTATTAAAAATAGGTGTGCTAAAAAAGCCAATTGCCTCGTATTTGGTGCATAGATACTCCCTAGCAGTAAAAGCTTACCATTGAGCTGTCCCTCCACCAGTACGTAATGCCCCTCAGGGTCTATTTCCACGATGATGGTCCAGAAAGGAACCCCTGGATGGACCCAGACGAGTGCACCTTGTGCAAACCATGAATAGATTGTACTAAAGCATTGCCCCCACCAGCGCTTCTGTAGGTGACATTCTTCACTGTTCGCGATGTGGGTTTCCTGGAGGAGAGCTATTTGTTCACCCCTCCTTCGTATGTTTTGCCTGGCTGCATGCCTTTTCTGCGCTGTCCCCATCCCTCTCACATTCCATGTCAATATACCTAAGTTAGCCATAATTGAAAGTGAGAATGGGAGAAAGCGGGGGAAGGGAATGCTAAAGTGTCCCCAGTAGTGGGTGCAGGGGGAGCTGCGCCTGTCTCGTTCACTCGCTGCTGCTCGCGCAGGGGTATCCAAATGTAGAGGGCCCTTCTCCGCTGTGTGGTCTGTGTAACACATGTTAAAAGAACATTCTGCAACTCCCGACCCTGGGCAGTCCTCAAACGTGAGGCCACCCATACAGTTAATGAAGAGACCCATGTGTGGGGGCTCTAAATCACTCGCACATTCACCAACAACTTTTGCAAGTTGGAGGCAGTGGGGTCTGGAGGAAAGATCATGTACCAAGACAGCCCCCACAACTGAGTGCTGTTAGAGCAAACTAAAGAAAAGGAAGAGCGAGAGAACAAGGAAAGAACATGCTAGACTCATTTATTCACATTAAGAATATTAAGTCACTTTCAGGATTGCCAGTGAGTGGTGTACCAGGTGCAGCCTCTCCCCTCGGGTGTGCTCTGGAACTTTTGTGACTGGGGTGTAGGCTCAGCTGCCAGGCAGGTAACGGTTTTGTGGAGCAAATCCGTGGTCAAGACAAATGTGGACACCTGTGGCGGGGGGGTCATGGAACTGCTCAAGGCTGTCCTAGTCATGAAGCGGTCAAGTGCTTAAATGAGCATGTCAGCTGTTTGCGGCATGACTTCGAGGATAACCACAGAGTCCATGCTGCCCACCAAAGCACTGGAGTTTGTCTCAGAGAGGTTGTCGCCCGCCTGTTCAGAGGATGGGGAGTGCCGCTCGGCCTACCAAGTGGTTGCTGTGGACAGGGCCAGGAACTGATCTTCTTTACCTGTTCTGGTGTAAGAGTTCCACTGAGCTGTACAGTCCTGTGCTCTCTATTCTGGTGTCTGCCACTTCTTCTGGGTCCATCCGTTCGCGGTCTCTCTGGAGGCGAAGCAGGAGCCTGGGGGAATATCGGTGCTGTTCCACCCAGTCCCAAGCATCCGTGGGCTCAGTGAAAAAGTAGCTGGGGTTATTGACCATTACCTTTAGCTTAGCAGGGAATAACAGTGAGCATCGAAGGCCAACCTGTTGACTTTTCCGCTTCACTCCCAGAAAGGAGGCTCTGCGACTCTGTACTGCCACCGCAAAGTTCGGGAACAGGTAGAAGCAGGCATTCTCATACAGGATTGGGTCTACGGCACAGGTCGCCTGAAGAATGGATTCCTTGTCTCGTTAGTTCATCACTCTCACCACCACCAGTCGGGGTGGGGCTTCCAACGGTGGCCTGCAGGCCTGAACTCAATGGGCACATTCAAGCAGAAAGTGTGGTGACAGTTTCGTGGGCGCTCTTGTCATCCTCAAAGAATCGGACCGGCTCTACCCCTTCCACTTCCTCAGGGAAGCCCGCGGTGTAGAGGTTATTGCGAGAAGACCTTGCCTTGCAGTCTTCTGCCATACTGTCAAGTTTCTGGACTTTGGCGATGAGTGTTTGAACTTGCCTTTTCAGATCTCGTAAGCTAGTTTGCAAATCGGTGATGGCATTCTCTGCATCGTCAACAGTAGTCTTGAGCTTCCTTTAATCTTCCCTAAGCAGTCCCACGTTAAGTGTGACAGCATCAACCCTGCCGCAAAGCTCCCTTCTCGATTCTACAATTGCTGTGAGGATCTTGTCCAGCTTTTCCTCCATGGGAGTTGCATTTGAGGTGTGCAGGCTAGGTGCCGTATCTGTGCGGTCTGAGCTTTTTGTTGCCCTGGTGCCCCAAGGGCCGGGGGCCTGCTCCCCCACATTTACATTTACCCATATGGTAACTGGCCTACACTCTCCATGTGAGTGGAGAGACAATCCTATGTATTGGAAGGAAGGCTTTAGAGGAGACCTGTCATGGCAGCACTCTTCTACCAACGAGACCCCCAGACACCCTAGTAACGTCCGACACCAGGGAAGCACGCACAGTCACACCAGAGGCTCCGCTGCCCAGGGACAGCAGGCACTAGCCTCTTCTCTCACTAGCTACCTGCTGCAACAATGAAGCCAAACCTGGTAGGTGTAGGAGACGTCTCCATTCCCATATGGGGGCAATGTTCTGCCTATGCATAAGAGCGGCCAACTCTGGGTCACGCCAGGACCCGCCACACTGCTCTCACTCCCTCAGATTGGACTACGAGGGGGGCAGGAGCATTCCGGCCCTCACTGTTGGACAGAACCTGCTTAGCTCAACAGGGGGTGTAGATGACTAGTGTAGATAGGTGAGCTGGGGACACCAACATCTGTTATGCAGTTCCGTGCATGGGAAGAAAGTCTCTCACGGAGTGAGCACCCTCTGTGTACTGAGAGAGTGATCTCAGGAGGGGCATTCAATCAGGGTCACAGGTCGAAAAGGCATGTAGCACCCCACTTTATATGGCTCCCCAGTCTTGTAGGCACATTTGGGCCCCTCACATGCTCTCCCACTGCAACCCAGGGGGGAGGGGAGCAGTTGTCCAGTCCGGTCCAGAAGGGGATTGACACGGGTCCCCCGCCGCCCCTGCAATCCTCCTCTGGGACCACAGGAGTGTGGAGCAAGGCATGAGGCCCCTGGCCTCTGTGGCAGTACATTCACAACAATCTTGCTATAGTCCAGAGGCAACGCTGCAGGTGATGCTGACTCCAGGGAGGGTAGGACCAACCGTCCCCGGCACAGTGCCACTGCTACTCCAGCCCAGAGGGCCCCTCTGGTATATGGAGGAGGGTGTTACCTTTCAAGGCCCCCCAGCACCCTGGTCCTGCTGCTCGAGACCCTGGCTCAACTTGCGGGCACTAGTAGTAGCTCACCTCAGGGCCAGTAGGTGGGGTGCAGTCTTCCATTGCGGAGGACTGGCGGTGCTCAGGCTGCCCATTCTGTTCTCAGCAGGGCCCACATCTCATGGTCCGGTACAGGAACCAGGCGCAGCAATCACTGCTAGGGGCCCTGGTCACAGCCTCCGGCCACCGTCCTGCACGACAGTCCATTTCACGATCCCCCAGCCGTATGTTGTCAGCGGCCTCGATGTTCATCAGCCGCACATCTGCACCTCAGTTACTGCAGTCGGGAACGCAGGACGGACCAGCAAGGCTCCCGGTTCTCTCAGTAGGGGCTTGGGATGGTTGCCTGTAGGCGGTGGCCTCATCCATGCAGTCAAGGCCACCTCGCTCCGTCACGACTGGGTCCTGAGCTCCGCTAGCTCATGAGGACATCAGGAGGCACCGCTGCAGTGCCACACACTCGTACCCCAGTTCCCGTACTCGGGAATCCTCCTCAGGCAACACAGGAGTGTGGAGCAAGTCGTAATGGCTCTGTCCTCTGTAGCAATATATTCACGGCAATCTTCCTATACTTCGGAGGCAACACTGTAGGTGAACAGGCCGCTGGGAGGAGGGGGGAGCCCCAAGAACCCCCCCGGTGCAGCACCAATGCTAGTCCAGCATAGAGGGCCCTTCTGGAATATGGAGGCAGGAGTTACTCTCCAATGCCTCCCAGCACCCTGCACCTGCTGCTTAAGCCACTGGCTCCCCTCGGAGGCACTGGTAGTAGATCACCTCAGGGCCAGTAGGTCCCCAGCTGTATGTTGTCAGCGGCCTCGTTCTACACCAGACGCACACCCAAACCTCAGTCACTGCAGGCGGGAACGCTGGACGGGCCAGCCCGGCCCCGGTGTCTGTCAGCAGGGTCTCAGAGACAGTCGCCAGCAGGCCGCGGCTTCCTCCATGTGGTCATGGTCGCCTCACTTCATCACGCTCTGTTCCCAGGCTCCACCAGCTCATATGGGCATCAGGAGGCACCGCTGTGACACCGTGCCCTGTCCTGCTATGTATTCAGATGGCACAGATCACTGTGAATGTGGACGGATCGTGGGTCTGTGCTACTGCGCCAAAGTAGCACACTTCTGCCATCTTCCCAGGAGCCACGCTCCTGTTAGCACACTGGTGGCAATGTCCTCAAGTGAATCCTCTTGGTAAATTTATTCTCTTTGGCCTTTTTTTCATAGCAGACTAACTTTGGTGCTCATTTTTTATTTCCTTTGTATTGACTTGATTACCAGAGAGCATCTACCCCCAAAAGGTACTTCTTATGCACTCATTATGGGTACTCTGTCCTTGAGCCCATTTAGCACATCCCTCCCTCATAGAGATAACGATACCGGGGTACCAGTACCTTTACAGGGCAGAGAAAAAGGGGATTGCAGGTGGAACCCTGAAGTTCCCCTGAGAAATGAGGAACTACTGGAGAAAAAGTAATTTTGGTTCTGATTCCTCAATACTTCCTCATTTTGCCCAGGGGCTTCACCTAGGAATTTCAGCTGCTTTCAGCAGCTAAAATCTCTGTGGTATATAAACAGATCCACAGTGTTCTCACTAATCTCATAATTCTGATGGAACCCTATCATACTGAAATGGCCACTCACAATAAGGGACTGAGTGTGAAGTTTAAGCCCTTCCATGCTCATGACGGAATGGTTCCGTCATGAGCACACTTTAAAAAAATCCCTCTGCTGTAAACAGCAGAGGGATTTCCCTTTTTTTTTTTGCTTTGGGAGGTGGGGAAGAGCTTCCCCAACCTCCCTAAGTATGGTTAGGGTTTTCATTGCAATGACGATCGCGCGCATGGCGCGCTGTCGTCATTACCATGAAAACGACACTGAAACTTAGTTTCAGTTTCACAGTTTTGGTGCGTGTGGGGCTATCTCAGCCCCCGAGCACCGAAAAACATGGGAAAGGTTTTGTTGGAAAGGGGAGAATCTCCCCTTTCCAATGGTAACCTTCCCTAGTGGATCCCTGCTTGGGGATCGCCCCAGGAGGGCGATCCCCAAATAGGGACCAACCCACTAGCCACCAGGGAGGGGGGAGCGGCCCTTGGGCAAGGGTCTTTGCTCCCCCATACAATTTTGCCAGACAGCCTTACTGCCCCCCCGGGGGCAGATGGGAGCAGTAGCACCCTAGATGCCAGGGATTTTTATATAGGCCAGGGGTGGGGGCTGCCCAGAATGGGCATGCCAATGCCCCCACCCTATCCCCTCTAAGAAGGAATAAGACTTTCTGCCCCCCCAGGAGGCAGATGGGAGCAATAGCCTCTGATCTGCCCCCCGGGGGGGGCAGAAAGCCCACTAGGCAGCATGGATTTTTTTTATCTATACGTAGGGGTGGGGGCTGCCCAGAATGGGCATGCCAATGCCCCCTCTCCAAAAATGTTTTTTACAGTCTTTTTGCCCCCCCTGGGAGGCAGATGGGGCAATAGCCCCTTATCTGCCCTGGGGGGGGGGAGCAGAAAGCCCACTAGGCACCAGGGATTTTTTTTCTCCAAAGTTCAGGGCGGGGGCTGCCCAGAATAGGCATGCCAATGCCCCCACCCCCCAAAAAAATGCCACAGTCTTTCTGCCCACCAGGAGGCAGATGGGGGAAGTAAGCCCACAAGTCGCCAGGGATTTTTTAAAAAAATACTTAGGGGTGGGGGCTGCCCAGTATTGGCATGCCAATGCCCCCCCCCCCAAAAATGCAACAGTCTTTCTGCCCCCCGGGAGGCAGATGGGGCAGTAGCCCCTTATCTGCCCCGCGGGAGGGCAGAAAGCCCCCTAGGCACCAGGGATTTATTTCCCTCAAAGTTCGGGGTGGGGGCTGCCCAGAATGGGCATGACAATGCCCCCACCCCCCCTAAAAAAAATGCCACAGTATTTCTGTCCCCCCCAGGAGGCAGATGGGTGCAGTAGCCCCTGATCTGCCCCCCCGGAGGGGCAGAAAGCCCACTAGGCACCAGGGATTTTTTTTTCATACGTAGTGGTGGGGGCAGGCCAGAATGGGCATGCCAATGCCCCCACCCTCAAAAAATTACCACAGTCTTTCTGCCCCCCCCGGGAGGCAGATGGGGGCAATAGCCCCTTATCTGCCCACTCGAGGGGGGCAGAATCCCACTAGGCACCAGGGGTATATTTGTTTCAAAATTCAGGGGTGGGGGCTGTCCAGAATGGGCAGGCCAATGCCCCCACCCCACCCCCAAAAAGATGCCACAGTCTTTCTGCCTCCCAAGAAGGCAGATGGAGCAGTAGACCCTGATCTGCTCCCCGGGGGGGCAGAGAGCCCACTAGGCGCCAGCGATTATGCTGGCTTTTTTATACGTAGGGTTGGGGGCTGCCCAGAATGGGCATCCCAATGTTCCCACAGACCCAAAAAATAGCCACAGTCTTTCTGCCCCCCTTGGGGGCATATCGGGGCAATAGCCCCCAATTTCCCCCCTCCCCAGGGCGGCAGAAAGCCCACTAGGCACAGACTTTTTTCGGAATGTGCCTACCTGTGGATCTTGGGTCCTAGTGCAGCTGGCACCCAAGGAAACCTAGCAAACCTATACATTTTTGAAAACTAGACACCCAGGGGAATCCAGGGTGTGGTGACTTGTGTGGCTATCACTCGGTTCTGTTACCCAAAATCCCTTGTAAACCTCAAACTTTGTAAAAAAAACAAATTTTCCTCACATTTCTGTGTTTGAAAGTTCTGGAATCTGTGCAGATCCACAAACTTCCACCCACCCCGCATTCCCCAAAGTCTTTTGATAAAAATGATACCTCACTTGTGTGGGTAGGCCTAGTGCCCGGGACAGGAAACGGCCCAAACCGCAACGTGGACACACCACATTTTCGCACTGAAAACTGACCCTTTTTTTGCAAAGTACCTAGCTGTAGATTTTGAACCATAGCTCTGCCGTCACCTAGGGAAACCTAGCAAACCTATACATTTTTGAAAAGTAGACACCCAGGAAATCCAAGATGGGGTGACTTGTCTGGCTCTCACCAGGTTCTGTTACCCAGAATCCCTTGCAAACCTCAAATTTTGTAAAAAAAAAACCCACATTTTCCTCATATTTCTGTGATGGAAAGTTCTGGAATCTGCGTGGATCCACAAAATTCCACCCACCCCGCATCCCCCAAAGTCTTACGAGAAAAATGGTACCTCACTTGTGTGGGTAGGCCTAGTGCCCAGGACAGGAAACGGCCCAAAATACAACATGGACACACCACATTTTCACAGTGAAAATTGACCCTTGTCTTGCAAAGTGCCTAGCTGTAGATTTTGAACCCTAGCTCTGCAGGCACCTAGGGAAACCTAGCAAACCTATACATTTTTTAAAACTAGACACGCAGGGGAATACAGGATGGGGTGACTTGTCCGGCTCTCACCAGGTTCTGTTACCCAGAATCCCTTGCAAAACTCAACCTTTGTCAAAAAAAACACATTTTCCTCACATTTCTGTGGTGGAAAGTTCTGGAATCTGCGTGGATACACAAAATTCCACCCACCCCGCATTCCCCAAAGTCTTCCAAGACAAATGGTACCTCACTTGTGTGGGTAGGCCTAGTGCCCGCAACAGGAAACGGCCCAAAACGCAACGTGGACACACCACATTTTCACAGTGAAAACTGACCCTTTTTTTGCAAAGTGCCTAGCTGTAGATTTTGAACCCTAGCTCTTGCAGCACCTAAGGAAACCTAGGAAACGTTACATTTTTGAAAACTAGACACCCAGGGGAATACAGGATGGGGTGACTTGTCTGGCTCTCACCAGGTTCTGTTACCCAGAATCCCTTGCAAATCTCGAACTTTGTAAAAAAAAAACACATTTTCCTCACATTTCTGTGATGGAAAGTTCTGGAATCTGCGTGGATCCACAAATTTCTGACCACCCAGCATTCCCCCAGGTCTCCCGATAAAAATGGTACCTCACTCGCATGGGTGGGTCAAGTCCCCTCGACAGGCAAGGGCCCAAAACGTATTGAGGAGACATCAAAACAACCTGGTTTTGCAAGTGGGTCACCTGGGTTTTTGCCCCGGGCTTGGCGGCCATCCTGGGAAACCTACCAAACCCACACATTTCTGAAAACTAGACACCCGGGGGAGTCCAGCGAGGTATGGCTTGCATGCGCCCCCCCAACGTTTTCCTACCCAGAATCCCCTGCAAACCTCAAATTTAGCTGAACAAATCACATCTTTCTCAAATTTGTGTGTGGAATCCCAGTGCCGGCACAAATGTCCTACCCCACAGCGTTCCCCTCATTCTCCCGAGTAAAATGATACCTCACTTGTGTGGGTGGGGCAAGGGCCTGTGACTGCTAAGAGCCAAAAACATAGGGATATAGGGTATAGCACCGAGAATTCTAAGCGCTACATTTAAAAAAAAAAAAAGTTTTTAGCCAATTCTGCATTGGACACCCACACAAGTGAGGTATTATTTTACTCGGGAGACTGAGGGGAACGCTGTGGGGGAGGATATTTGTGCCGGCACGGTGATTCCACACATAAATATGGGGAAAATGTGTTTTTTTCAGCTAAATGTGAGTGTTTGCAGGGGATTCTGGGAAGGAAAAAGTTGGGGGATCCATGCAAGCCATACCTCGCTTGACTCCCCCGGGTGTTTAGTTTTCAGAAATGTGTGGGTTTGGTAGTTTTCCAAGGTGGCCGCCGAGCCCGGGGCCAAAAACCCGGGTGACCTCCCTTGCAAAACCAGGTTGTTTTGTGATAGGTAATTTTGATGTATCCTTAATACGTTTTGGGCCCTTGCCTGTCGCGGGTACTTGACCCACCCATGCAAGTGAGGTACCATTTTTATCGGGAGACCTGGGGGAACGCTTGGTGGTAGGAAATTTGTGTCAGCCCGGTGATCCCACAACTTTCCCACACAGAAATTTGAGAAAAATGTAATTTTTCAGCTAAAATTAAGGTTTGCAGGGCATTCTGGGTAGGGAAACGTTGGGGGGCCCATGCAAGCCATACCTCGCTGGACTCCCCTGGATGTCTAGTTTTCAGAAATGTGTGGGTTTGGTAGATTTCCCAAGATGGCCGCCGAGCTCGGGGCCAAAAACCCAGGTGACCCCCCTTGCAAAACCAGGTTGTTTTTGTGAGAGGTAATTTTGATGTCTCCTCAATACGTTTTGGGACCTTGCCTGTCGCGAGTGAGGTACCATTTTTATCAGGAGACCTGGGGGAATACTGGGTGGTAGAAAATTTGTGGATCCATGCAGATTCCAGAACTTTCCGTCACAGAAATGTGATGAAAATGTGTTCTTTTTTACAAAGTTTGAGGTTTGCAAGGGATTCTGGGTAACAGAACCTGGTGGGAGCCAGACAAGTCACCCCATCCTGGATTCCCCTGGGTGTCTAGTTTTTAAAAATATATAGGTTTGCTAGGTTACCCTAGGTGCCGGTAGAGCTAGGGTTCAAAATCTACAGCTAGGCACTTTGCAAAAAAAGGGTCCGTTTTCACTGTGAAAATGTGGTGTGTCCACGTTGCGTTTTGGGCCATTTCCTGTCGTGGGCACTAGGCCTACCCACACAAGTGAGGTACCATTTTTCTCAGAAGACTTTGGGGAATGCGGGGTGGGTGGAATTTTGTGGATTCACGCAGATTCCAGAACTTTCCACCACAGAAATGTGAGGAAAATGTAGTTTTTTTGACAAAGTTTGAGATTTGCAAGGGATTCTGGGTAACAGAACCTGGTGAGAGCTAGACAAGTCATCCCATCCTGGATTCCCCTGCGTGTCTAGCTTTCAAAAATGTATAGGTTTGCTAGGTTTCTCTAGGTGCCGGCAGAGCTAGGGTTCAAAATCTACAGCTAGGCACTTTGCAAAAAAAGGGTCAGTTTTCACTGTGAAAATGTGGTGTGTCCATGTTGCGTTTTTGGCCGTTTCCTGTCACGGGCACTAGGCCTACCCACACAAGTAAGGTACCATTTTTCTTGGAAGACTTTAGGGAATGCGGGGTGGGTGGAATTTTGTGGATCCACGCAGATTCCAGAACTTTCCACCACAGAAATGTGAGGAAAATGTGCTTTTTTTGACAAAGTTTGAGGTTTGCAAGGGATTCTGGGTAACAGAACCTGGCGAGAGTCAGACCAGTCACTCCATACTGTATTCCCCTGGGTATCTAGTTTTCAAAAATGTTTAGGTTTGCTAGGTTTCCTTAGGTGCCGGCAGAGCTAGGGTTCAAAATCTACCGCTAGGCACTTTGCAAAAAAAGGGTCCATTTTCACTGTGAAAATGTGGTGTGTCGACGTTGAGTTTTGGGCCGTTTCCTGTCACGGGCACTAGGCCTACCCACACAAGTGAGGTACCATTTTTCTCGGAAGACTTTGGGAAATGCGGGGTGGGTGGAATTTTGTGGATCCACGCAGATTCCAGAACTTTCCACCACAAAAATATGAGGAAAATGTTTTTTTTGACAAAGTTTGAGATTTGCAAGGGATTCTGGGTAAGAGAACCTGGTGAGAGCCAGACAAGTCACCCAATCCTGGATTCCCCTGGGTGTCTAGTTTCCAAAAATGTATAGGTTTGCTAGGTTTCCCTAGGTGCTGGCAGAGCTAGGGTTCAAAATCTACAGCTAGGCACTTTGCAAAAAAAGGGTCAGTTTTCACTGTGAAAATTTGGTGTGTCCACGTTGCGTTTTGGGCCGTTTCCTGTCACGGGCACTAGGCCTACCCACACAAGTAAGGTACCATTTTTCTTGGAAGACTTTAGGGAATGCGGGGTGGGTGGAATTTTGTGGATCCACGCAGATTCCAGAACTTTCCACCACAGAAATGTGAGTAAAATGTGTTTCTTTTGACAAAGTTTGAGGTTTGCAAGGGATTCTGGGTAACAGAACCTGGTGAGAGCCAGACAAGTCACCCCATCCTGTATTCCCTGGGTGTCTAGTTTTCAAAAATGTATACGTTTGCTAGGTTTCCCTATGTGCCGGCATAGCTAGGGTTCAAAATCTACAGCTAGGCACTTTGCAAAAAAAGGGTCCGTTTTCACTGTGAAAATGTGGTGTGTCCACGTTCAGTTTTGGGCCGTTTCCTGTTGCGGGCACTAGGCCTACCCACACAAGTGAGGTACCATTTTTCTCAGAAGACTTTGAGGAATGGGGGGTGGGTGGAATTTTGTGGATCCACGCAGATTCCAGAACTTTCCACCACAGAAAAGTGAGGAAAATGTGTTTTTTTGGACAATGTTTGAGGTTTGCAAGGGATTCTGGGTAACAGAACCTGGTGAGAGCCTCACAAGTCACCCCATCCTGTATTCCCCTGGGTGTCTAATTTTCAAAAATGTATAGATTTTCTAGGTTTCCTTCGGTGTCGGCAGAGGTAGGGTTCAAAATCTACAGCTAGACACTTTGCAAAAAAAGGGTCAGTTTTCACTGTAAAAATGAAGTGTGTCTACGTTGCGTTTTGAGCCGTTTCCTGTCGCGGGCACTAGGCCTACCCACACAAGTGAGGTACCATTTTTATCGGGAGACTTAGAGTAACACAGAATTGTAGAGCAACTTTTATTACCTATTGACTTTTGATTTATTTCTGCCTTCCAAATGAAAGACAATGTGTAAAAATGAAGTCACTTTGAAAAATGTCCTATAATTCTCATGCTAGTATGGGTACTCACAATTTCAGAAATGTGCAAATAGCTACTGTTTCTAAACTCTATATATTGTTCCAATTTCAGAAATACATAGGTGTCTTTCATCCCGAATTTTCACTATATATATTTTCCCAAGTGAATTGCTATATACCCGGTACATAATAAAAACCATTGCAAGATGCTGCTCAGTTATTGGCTCTGGTTTCGTCGGGTTCTTGGTGAACCTACAAGTCCAATATATCCCCACAACCAGAAAGGTACAGCGGATGTAACGATATATTGCTTTCAAACACCTGTCATAATTAGAAGAAGTTACAGGTGAAAACGTTGGCACAAATGGGTGTTTTTTTCAACTCATTTTCAATTTTTCCTATTTTCAACTGTTAGTTTCTATAAAGAAACCTTGAAGGATCTACACAAATGACCCCTTGATGAATTCAGAATTTTGTCTACTTATCTAAAATATATAGTTTTCCAGGATCCATTATTGCTTTCATACCCATTTCTACCATTAACTGGAAGAAGGTTAAAAGCACAAAAAATAGCAAAAATAGGCTATGTCCCAGTAAAATGCCAAAAATGTTGGTTTTCTGACAAAAGTCTGTCAGTCCCTGAAAGCTGGGAAAATTGTGATTTCAGCCCCACAAACCCTTTGTTGATACCATTTGTAGGGGGAAAAACAGACACTTTCATTTGCAGCACTTTTTTCCCATTTTCCCCCCAAAAAACAAAATTTAGCTGTATTTTGGCTAATTTCTGGGTCCCCTCCAGGTGAATCCACAAACCGGGGCACCTTTAGAATCCCCATGATGTTGGATGAAAAGGACGCAAATTTGGCGTGGATACCTTATGTGGTCAAAAAGTTACAGGGACCTAAGCACGAACTACCCCAAATAGCCAAAAAAAGGCTTAGCACAGGGGGGAAAAGGCCTAGCAGCGAAGGGGTTAAACATTGTACCAAACCTGTTTGTGATCAATCAGGTTAAAGAATAATTATCCCTGCAGGGTTATTTTGCCATTTTTACCGTTAACCATTTTTATATAGTTTTTCTTGACTTTATCATTAAAATTTTAACTTTTACTTAAAAACTGGTGTGAACATTACATCATAGGTTTTCTATTTATAGCGGTCTGTTTGATTGGCTTGTTGAATATAGCTTTTCCCAGGCAGTTGCTTGATGCTCAGGTTAAGCTGCCAAAGGTAAGTCAAGCTTTCACTCAATGGAATCTGTTTTGTTCTTAGCATACTTCTGTTTTGGGTGTGTTGGAGCTCAGCCATTGCTCATATCAAGTCTGTGAGGTCTCTGTACCACAGCATAGTTAGTAAATTTCACATAAAGTTACAACTGGTTTTTAGTTCTAGAGAGAAACTCCTTCCTCAGAAGTAGGCAAAGAATTTACGTTAAGATTGAGGCAAACAATCTTTAAAAGAACAGCAATATCCAATCTGGGACTTCATATAGTGCAGAGTCTTTAGGTCTTACAGTGTATAACAGGGTCTCAACCAACTTCACTGTTGAAGGCTTTAATTTGAAGTTGGAGGTCGGAATGCTAAATGTATTATTGCCTGTGTAAATGGGTATCTCTTGAACTATGGGGGTCATTACGATGACGGGCGGATCGCCACCGCCCGTATGGCGGTGGCGATCCGCCCGCCATTCCCCTCCGCCCGCATGCCATTTCCTCCCCGCCACATTACGATGGCGGGGGTGAGCCCGGCGGACGGAAAGACCGTCCGCTGGTTTTCCGCCAGTCCCACAGCTGACCGGGCGGAAAAGGGCACTAATATGGTGGCGGTGTCTGCAAGACACCGCCATCCATATTAGGATGGTGGCGGAGAGCAGCCTTTCCATGGCGGCAACGCCGCCATGGAAAGCTATACGGTCTTCGCTGTTGGGGGCCCGTAGCGGGCCCCCAGGTTGTTGGGGGTGTGTGGGGGGTGCACATGGGGGGTACCTATGGTACCCCCCTGCATTGGCATGGACAAGTTGGCAGGCCCCGCGCGGTGCCTGTCACCTTGTGCATGTGAATGCACAACGTGCATTCCCAGCATTGTGGCGGGCGGTGCTGTGAACACCGCACGCCACAATGTTGGGAATAGGGGATGCCACCGTGGCGGTGGCATCCTAATACTCGCGGCAGGACCGCCGCTCCTATGGCGGACGGTCCCATTCACCGCTATGGTGGCGGGCGGACTTTGTCCGCCCGCCATCGTAATGTGCCCCTAAGTTCGAATTGCATAGATAGAGAAGCATTCATAGTATCACAAAGGGATTCCTAAATTGCTAAAACCAAAGACTTATTAGCGAATGTTTTTGAGGCTCATCAGAGCAATTTTAAATATGAAGAACGTTCCAAAACAAAAATAAAACTTATTGCTGGGGAACTTACATGTAGTGGGAGGAGGAGTTATTCGATTTCTGACTGTGCCAAGAATATTTCATGATATTTCTTAGTACAGATCCAGGAAAAAGATTTGGCACTTTCCAAGGATCTATTATAGATTTTAATTATTTTTTCTTTATATTTATCATCCTCAAAATACTGTCTTGCTGCTTGCTTTTTTAAATTAGTGCGATGATTTCAGAGAAGTGCAATCCTACTGCATATGATGGAATCTGTTTTTTTCATTGTGAAACTGTGTTCAGACCCTCAGGGAATATTTACAGAAATAACAAATAGTGAGACAGATAGAACGCTATTTATTTTGATGAGTTATGGAAAGGGAATAAGCAATTTGTTTGCCTTTTAAAGGAAGAATAAGAACGTTTCTGAAGCAGGGTTTGGACACTAAGGGCCTAAGTACGAGTCGGACCGCCAGACTCGTGGTGGGGCGGCGGTGGCGGTCTTTCAACCGCCACATTACAACCTTGGTGGTCGTGCCGCCCTGGGACCACCCACACCTCCAGCGAACCGATGTTCCCTGGCGGCGGTGCAGCAGTCTTGAGGCAGTAATATGTAATATTGCGGCCCCACCAAGCATATTACGAATTCACAGTCCATGCCGTGCTGGAACTTCCTTTGACGCTCCCATTGCAGCGCCTATTTTATAGGCACTACCTTGGGAACGCCATAAAAAATGCCCGCCAGTGACTAAAAAAAGTCATAAAACAGCAGGTGGTTCTCACACGGGTTCGGCAGTGCGGCGGTGGGGCGGTCTCGCCATTGCACCGCCAAACTCGTAGCCAGCCCATTTGGGCCATCATATACTCTGAAAGAGACTTTGATGAGTGATTCATGTTTCGGACCAGTCCATTATTTGATTTGGTTGTTTAATATGAGCCATAGAAGTCTGTGTTTTCGGAGATGAGTTTAATAATTCCTTGTAATCTGTAAAGTTCCAGAGGGATGAGAGTTGCTATTAGTGCTATCAATGTTTTCGTGCTCACCCCCAACTCTCCTTGAAATATTACTTTGGAATGTAAGAGGTCTCCTGCATTGTGTATGGTATTATATTGTATTGTATTGTATCGTATCGTATTGGATTGAATGCGTTGCATTTTATTATATTGCATTATATTGTATTATATTGAGCAGTGATGTTATTGATATTTTTGGATATTGAAACCGGGGTTGGGGAAGGCACCCATGAATCAAAGAAGTGAAAATGTTTTTTCTGTTAAAGGGATATGTATTGTGTATGTTTAGTAAATTATGGCTTTCTTTTCAGCTATCTGTTCCACTGGGACAGCAATCTAAACTAGGCAAAAGCAGGCGCACTCTGTTGCCTTCTTCAAGGCAGTGTAGGCTATTACTTTTAGTTCCTTATGTTCTCAATCAGACATTGAGGCATCTGACTGAAAAGCGTCCTCATTGGACAAACAATGGGGCATTGAATGCGGACTGGGACCCATGTAAAAATTAGATCAGACTAATGATGCCCTGATGCAACAGAGCTAACAAAAAATTCTAACTACACATTTCTCCTGTACAGTAATACCCGGCTGCAATATTTGTAGCTCAATACTTGAGAATGCATTATCTTATAAGAAAAAAGTTTATGTTTCTGAGTAGAAATTTATGTCTGAAGTTTATGTCCTCAATGAGCTTGGGAGATCCCTGCTGGATTAGTATAGGGCACGTGCCGCTGCCAAACATAGTATGTGCTGCTGTGATCACCTTCTCTATTCCATCACTGCTTGGAAGCTGCTTTCCTGCATGCTTCCTTGCTTAGTGAGCTAGAAGATTCCCATTGCTTGGTGCTATGTAGACTTGCCTCCTGCCAGGGATCACAACTGCCTATACTGATTTATGTCCCCTGGTTGTTAGCAAGCACTTTAACTGGGTGCATTCTTCCTGTTTACCTGCTAGGGCAACTGCATCCCTGGCTACCATCCCACTGAAGATGCACCTCCTTCACAGCTAGAGGTTATAAGCAATCTAATGTATCATGCTGAAAAAACATAGTGGAATAAGAATGGCGGAGAGATGGGTTACAGGACAGGAGAAACTGGGGAAAGATAGTTTCTACTGCTGTGGTTTAGTATATATTTGGGAAAGTAAGGTATGGGAGAGACACGATGCAAGGTATTGGGTGACAAAGTGAAATCTCCTCTGATGAGAATGCAGGTGCAGAATATATTTAAAAGTTTAATTAACTCAGAAATGCAATTAGATTGTTAAATAAAAAAAAAAACCTGATTCTCAATACAGGAGTGGGTGATAAATACATCCAAATTATTTTAAAGGAAATAAATGCAGGTGTGATGTATGAGAAGGGAACGCTATGGGTTATGTGTTTTTGTACAGCACAGCAGTCAAATCAATTCTATTGTCTTTGGAGATGTTATGACTAGGGCAACGTCATCTCTGTGATCGTGAGTGTACACAACTAATGTTTTCTGAGGAGGGTGTAGGGCGGTGGGCCCTGATGCTGGGTTTTCTGAATGTTAATAGAGCAGAAATTAGAACTGAAGATGGTAATAAGGTTCAAACACTAAGGTCGAATGATATTTTTCAAAAAGTACCCTCTCAAATTTGGGAACACCTCCATTTATCTCTAGTTTAATTGTGGACCTGTGGAAGTTCTCGGGATTCCACACAAGCACATGTTAACCTTGCAGAGTAAGCTGGGCACCTTTTAAACTGTCATGTGTTTCCTGCATGGCCCATTGTCGTTTTCTCTATGTTAGTCTAGTTGTACACATTGTAGGCCGCATTTCTGTTGCACACGTTACTACATAAGCAAGCTTGCTTTTATGCCACATTGTATTTTCACACAGAACCTGCATATATTTTCGTGTTCTCTTTTTTTCCTGGGATTTAGTTTGAACACCATAGACAAGGTCAAACAAAAATGCCCCTTGTTATTCTCTATGGTCGGAGACACTAGTACCTAGAGATAACATGAGAATGCAGCTGCTGTTTGTGAGCAAACTTGTCTTGCCATATAACTGAGCACAAGAGTTCAAAACAGACACACTGAGCGAAGGTCCTGAGGCAAGATTACTACGTCAGCTGAGATGTAGAATGTCCATCTATGTATGCTAAGGTTTGGGGTCTGCCACTCATCTCAGAGATCTTTGACATATAATCATTAGCTTCAGTAGAAGGGGGCGGGGTTTAGGCTAATCTGTCTTATAACATGACAGGGCTTTACATGGTATATGGTTTGGTAGTATCAAAAGGAGGATGCTGTTCCTGGATAAGGGAGAGGAGATGTAGGAAGGTCGTGTCCTGGTCCAAAAGTGTAGACAGGGAATATCCCTATTTGGGAAGTAGGGCCCTCACACACCCAAGTTGGGTGTCATGCTTCATCACAGGGCATGCTCCTCGTCAGGCCGGTGCTGCAATGCCTGACGGGCACCCTATGAGGGGCTCTTTGTCGAAGATCTTTTGTCCCAAGCCGTTTGGTGCAGTGTGGGTGAGGGGCCAGATGGTGTAGATGCGAGAATGTAGTGAGGGTGTGGAAAAAGAAAGAATTAAAAATGGTGGCCACTGGTGCTCTGGAATAACAATTTTAATCAGATGAGCCCACTGGTCCCTTTTAAAAAATGGTAAAAGGGGCCACTTAGGGAATAATGTCCAGTAGTGGCTATGAGGTCGACATGTTTCTTGCCTGTAAGTGTCAGAATGATCACGCAGCAATTCTTCAGGACAGGAAATAATGTTCTATGTACACTGAGGTCAGACCACTAGTACATTCACATTGTTGGTCCAACAGACATCTAGTAACCTAACAGTGAGGTACCTGAATAGGAAGTAGACAAACCCGGTGCGGGCATATTACTTGCTCCCTTGATTCAACGGTGGAAGGATGACGCTAAATTACTGCTTCAGTTCTCAGCATTTGCTGAAGCGGACAGCACCTACCCCGTCCTTCATCGTCTCGGGAGTCGGGTTTGGTAACCATGCTGGTGATATTTTTGCTATCCATTTGTTTTGTAATTGTGGCTCAAATACTGCATCTTTGAGCACGATAGTTTTAATAAATATTGGAATATTCCTTTGGGTCTCTTGTTTATCTTATTGTGGACAAGTACGAGTGAGAGAGCGAAAGGGTGTGTCCTATTACCATGATCCCTTAACGCTTGGGTATGCTGGGCAGTTGCCTGGGGGCCCCACGAGCATTAGGGGCCCCATGCAGACCAGAATTTAACACTCATTTTCCATTAAACATTTTTATTCCTGTGAGTGGTTGTGTAGGCAGGGCCCAGTGCACTGCTTTGCCCGGGGGCATATAATGCTGTTAAGAAGGCCTTGTACCTAAAAGGGTTGAGAGTGTTGTGTTTTGGGGTGCCAACTCACTTGTTTCTATGGAAAGGTTAGGAGGGCAAGTGAGGTACTATAGCTAGTCAGACTCAGGGTCATAGATACTGAGGTAGTATGGTGACTCAGTCCCTACATGCGATGTTCTATTGTCCCAAGCATAGTTCTGTTTCTGAGCAGAATCCATGCAACATGGCCCCACCAACGTTTTACTCAGGTACTTGCTTGCGGGAACCTTGAGTGGTGCTGGTGCTTGTCCAAAATACGCTTGCACCCTTGTATCGAAGACATCCTTGGTGTTGGGGATCCTCCACAGCTTTTAGGTAGCATCTAGCTCTGTTGGTTTTTCAAGCTTGAATATTAAAAGGTTTTATACCCTGTGTGTGCTACGTTTTGAATCCATTATAAAATTACTGATGGTGCAACCTATTGCAATTGCGGCCAACTGCCGACCGGCAGTATATACCCATTTGCAACAATATGGAGTCCCTAATGCAGGAGCTCCTATAATTTTTGTTACAGCAGTGGACACTGCCTTCTGCTTTGAAGGTTTTTATAACTGGGTCACATTTTCGGCTGTGGACACTAATACTAACACTTTTCATGAATACACCATACCCCAGGCGCCTGCAGCATATCGACCTTATGCTCTTGTTGAAATTCCTCTTATAGACTGGGAGCACCAGACTTGATTTAATGGAGCCCTTCCCCATGTCCCTGGACAAGTTCGAATGAGTTCTCTCAGTAATGATGGGGCCACTTGGCCGGCATTGGCTGGATATACACCATATCCAGATTTAGGTCATTTGAATCTAGTACAAACCTATGCTTTGTATAATGTCCTTATCATCATTTATCGATGGCTAACTCAATTTATTTGACATACATTACTAGCTGGTCAGCTAGACTTGGCCTGCAAGCACAAGCTCAGATGCCTGCAGTTCCTGTAATAAGTTCTGTAATTGTTCATTCAGCTATGTGCAAATGGCCCACTAATCGTGAGGAAATACTGTTTTGGATTGCCCAAAAATCTATCAACTTGAACTGTGTTTCCCTTTATGGGACCACAAGACAAGCACAGAATTTTAACTATGTGCTTACGCAGTGGACTGGTTCCCACTCTAGCTGACTGCAACACCTGGGGAACTATTTTTGCCACAGTCTACACTCTTTGTCATGGCACTCCCTCGATGGGTGTTCCGTTGAATGTCCTCAAACAAATACAGAATGAGCCTGGGGCAGGTCCTGCCATCGATTTGGGGATGAAACTCATGGGTAATTTTCCTGTTGTCTCCGAAATTATTCTTTCTAATGTTAAAGGTGAAGCAGCATATTTGGCTATATGCCAGGGATGTGCCATGGTGGCAGTAGCCGACCGCGAATGTGAGTTACAGGTTATCATTGCTAATGTATATATGTCTTTAGGACACAATAGACTGGGAACCAGACCGTCAGTACCACCACTTGGCAAGACTAGCTCAGACAAGGATGTCAGGCCAGCCCATGAGTTTGCTATAAAACCATGGGATAAATCTACACAACAACAACAGAAAGGTAGACAACATGGAGGTTCTCTACCCTCAGAGTCCTCTGAAAGACGACATGATTTTTGTGATCACACTAGAATAAAGACTCCAGAGAGGTATCAGGCATCTGATACATGTTCTCCTCGTTCCTTTCAAGCATCATCTGATCAATGGTATGACAGATGAGGGCAATCTGACCGCAAACAAGAAGAAACCAAAAAGGGAGACACAACGCTCGTCTGACGTAAAGATAAAGAAGGAGGACAGGCCTCCTCCATATAAACCCCTTTTCAGAAAAAGAAAGTTGCAGCTTTAACTGCTAAATATGTCACAGACAGTGACAACCCTCCTCCTGAACAGGAGTTGGGCGCTGACTCTCCTTGACAGCGCTGCAGAAGTCACCATAGTACGCTGGACTCTCCACCAAGTTCTGGTCACGAAAGCAACTGAAACATTTATTATGGTTGAAGCTGCGGATACCCGCGTGGCCCCTCCAGACAGACTATATCAGTTAGATATTCAAATTGAAGGTGACATAAAACGCACCATTAAAGCGATATTTTGGGACAACTTGAAATGACTGAATGGATGAATTTAGGATTTATAGAGCGCCTGGTTACTCTGAACGGAGTGTCCCTGCGCCAAGCAGTAGCATCTTATCAGGAAAATCAGGAGCAGGTGGGATTCTAGCTCCGTCTAAAGAGCCACGTCTTCAGATTTCTGCGGAAACTTGCCTCTGACTGTTCGAGTCTTAGGTTGAGTGGCAAAGAGTTCCAAAGCTTGGCTGCATGAAGACCAAAGGAGCAACCCCCCAGTCGTGCCCTGCGTTCTCTGGGAATCACTGCCAGCGCTGCTTCTCCAGATCTGAGTACTCTGGAAGGAGTGTAGGCATTGATCAGGGGAAAGAGATAGCTGGGACCCCTCCTGTACATTATCCTGTGCGTGAAGAACAGAGCTTTAAATGAGATTCTGTGTTTAATTGGAAGCCAGTAAATTTCAGCCAAACCTGATCTAATGGAGGCCCATTTTGGAATTCTTAATAGCATCCGGGCTGCTGCGTTTTGTACTCTTTGAAGCAGTGCCAGTCTGCCTCTAGCGGTCCCCAAATATAGCACATTACAGTAGTCAAGCCATGACACCAGCAAGGCCTGCTTTACTGTTTTTTGTGCTGACGCTGGCATTAGCCTCAGAAACTTCCTTAACAGTCTCAGCACTCCGAAACAGGTGCCCACTGTGGCCCTGATCTGACTTTCAAATGATAGCTGAGCATCAAAGAGGGTGCCTAGGTTTTTCACTTTAGGTTTAGGGATAGGGGTGGGGCCAAGATCCACTGGCCACTATGCCGAAGACCAGATAGAGGGCTATTTCCCCACCACCAGCACCTCTCTTTTATCTGCATTTAACTTCAGGCAGCTAGCCTGCATCCATGTCGCTAGGTCAGCGAGACATGATTTTAAATTTGCTGCAGCCCTATCGTCATCATTAGCTAGTGTGATGACAAGCTGAGTGTTGTCAGCGTATGACACCTTTCTCACACCATGTCCCTCAATAATGTCAGCCAAAGGGCGAAGGTATAGGTTAAACAGAGTCTGGCTTAGTGCCGATCCCTGGGGCACTCCCCGCTGTAAAGGGATAGTGTCAGAGGTATATGGCTTCTGAGTTACCTGGAAAGAGCGCTTATAGAGAAAGTCTGCAATCCAGTCCAAAGCTCTGCCCTTTATGCCATGTGTCCACAATCGATCCAGTAGCACAGTGTGGAGACTGTATCGAATGCTGCGCTAAGATCCAGTGAGACAAGAGCCCCTGTTTTCTCTTCGTCGGCCACTTTACGTAGTGTCTCAGAGGCCAGAAGCAAGGCCGATTCCGTGCTATACTGTGGCCTGAAATCCGATTGGGTCTCGTGAAGGATATTATTCTCTGCGATGAACTCTGACAGTTGGGAGTTGACGTGTTTTCAGCCAGTTTTGCCAGGAAAGGAAGCTGAGAGATGGGGCCAAATTCTCTGGTTAGGAGGAGTCAAGAGATGGTTTTTTGAGGAGTGGAATCACCACTACGTGTTTCCACTCCAAAGGCATCAAACAACAGATTAAGCACTGAGCATAATCTGGGAGCCAGTGCTGGTAGCCCCAGTTTCCAAATATCTTGAGGCACCGGGTCTAGCGGTAAGCCAGATTTGAATTTTGCCGCTAGAGAGCATAGCTTTTCCACTGAGATGCTCTCAATCTTGAAGGCGCAATCTGGAAGGGAATCCGAGTTCTTCATAGAGGAGAGGCCATAATTATTAGCAGTATCAGGAAAAGATGCATATATCGAGGAGATTTTATCCAAGAAGAAGTGGGCAATCTCATTTCAACTGCTCCTACTAGGAGCCCTGACCTCTGATACCCTATCCAGGGAAGTGAGTGATTTGACAATCCTAAAAATCTCTCGAGGAGCGTTTTGAGCCTCGTCAATCTTTTGTGTGTAGAATACCTACCGAGCCACCCTGATCTTTTTATGGTATTCCTTTAGCGCAAGCAGATAAGTCTCTTTGTCTTGGGAGCAATAGTTCTTCCGCCAGTTTCGTTCTAGGCGCTTGCATAGTTTTTTACTTTGTGCGAGGTCCTCCGTGAACCAGTCTGTTGAAGGTCTGGAGCGTGAGAAATTTTGTGTTTTACGCTGCGCTATCATATCTAATGCTTCCTCTAACCATGCCGAGACTTGCCGGTTTGCGTCCTTTGAGCAATTTTCTAGACATGGAGGACGACTTCTCAGGGCAGATAGAAAAGCCTCCTGACTAATCTGAGACCAATTTTGAGCTTTGATGGATTGGGCCTGTGATGGTTTTGGTGGGGAATCGGTATCCAGAATCTGAAAAGGGATAGCATAGTGATCGGACCAAGCAATAGGAATCTGGAAGGCCACTTTCACTAAATCGGGATTTGCAAAAATGGGGTCAAGAATGTGCCCCCTTGTTTGTGCATTTTCCTGTACCAACTGAGGGAGCTGAAACGACTTTAAGTCCTCCATTAAGTCTACACTATTGAGTGAGGTTGGATCATCAAAATGTAGGTTAAGATCCCCTAAAATTAGGAAGTTCGAATGTTGTACAGCAAAAGCCGGAATCATATCAAGTAGAGCTGAAGTGAACGAGGAAGAAGCCCCAGGAGGCCTATAAATCAACAGGCCATTGAGGGAGAAGCGGCCTGAGATGAATAGGGAAAAGAAGGCTGCTTTGGCCCCACTGATCTGTACTTCTGAGAAATTGCAGTGTAGCTGTTGCTTGTATATCACCGCAAGCCCGCCTCCCCTTCCCTGCGGTCTATCCAGCCTGTTGGGATGGCATCTAGAATGTCTGGACAGGACTGATCATGGAGCCAGGTTTCTACCAGGAAAAGAGCTGTCATCTGCCTAGCTACAATGAGATCAGCAATTTCAAATCTGTGCTTGGGAAGGGAGCAGCAATTTAATAGGAAATATTGGGCAACCTTTGGGCTACCAGCAGAGTTAGAAAGACTCGGGCGTAGCACAAAGGAACACCCATGGCATGTATTTTGCCCCATGTCCACCTGTACCGAGTGCTGACAGGTGATGCTGTGCTCAAAGTTAACGAAACGTAGCTCATCTGAAGAATATTGCACCAAACCTGGGCTACAAGCGGCAGGGTGTCTGGCCCCTGGTGCCATCCAGGCGCGGACGGGCACAGACAGGCTTGCATTTGGCGTGCCTTCGGCGTGCCAGCGGCACGGTCACGCCAGGCTTCTATTTTTATAGCCTGCGTGACTAGAATGCTGCAGCCCAAGATGGTGTCCCCGCTTCACCCTACGGGAGCCTAGAGGACCGAACCGAGGGCAGCCAAACCCGGAAGAGAGCACACGCCTCCAGCACAGGCGAAACCCCCCCTCAGCCTCCCGAACGCGGTAAGACTGAGGCTGTATAATCAGGTCAAATTCAAGTGGCACACAATAGATGTAGATAAACCGTTTTTTTAAAATTTCAAAGTTTAAAAACAGAATAAGGTACACAGTAAAAGTAATTCGTCAGCCTCTGTCACTGACTTCCTTCAATGATAGACTTAACTACGTCTTATGACATACTTTTGTTCTTGCATCCACCCAGGGTGATTCTACCTTCCTTTTTCCCACCTTGTCCCAGACTAAGCGAAACAAGCTCATGCTTCTGAATGGGATCTTGCATTGTCCCCTGCACTTTATCATAACCACACTGGTTGGGATAAGGATTCCCCTTACCTGGTCATCCCTATATGGTCCACACCTCACGTAAAACCACAGTATTCTATTAAACGGGATGCTAAAGCATCCGTTAAGGAAATTCTTTCTCAGCTGGAGTACCAGGGAGTAATTGACCCCTGTGTATCTCAAATGAATAATCCTCTTTTCCTGTTCTGAAACCTGATCATGCCTATCACATTGTCTTAGACTATAGACATTTGAATAGTCATGCACGAATATGTGCAGTGCAAAATACACACAGTACAGCTCTCATTAATAACGTAGTCCGTAATAAATAAAAAACCACTTTGAATAGCTCCAATGTTTTTTTCAGTCACAATTTGGCTCTTGGGAGCCGTGACTGGTCCGCTTTTAGCGCCCTAGGCTTTCAAATGTGCTATGCTCGACTTCCTATGGGCTATATGAATAGCCTGGGTGCTTTTGCAGCACAAATTTTTTTGATTCTTGATGAGATTGACCCTGATGCTCTGTCCTATGTGGATGATATCTACCTGACGGACAATGAATTAAACCCCCACTTGGTGAGAGTGGATCGTATAATATTGGGATTTGCTAAACTTGGTTACAAGTTAAAAAAATCTAACATAGCTTTTCTCAGTGTCCTTTTCTTAGGATATGAACTTACCAATGAGGGAAAGCGTCTTGTCCCTCATTTTTATAGAAATGTGCAGAACTGTAACCTCCAAACACACTTAAAAAGTGCAGTCCCTGCTGGGATTTTTGAATTTTGGCAGAACTTACATAACTGATTAAGCACAGCACATAAAACCCCTGTATGCATTAATACATCCTGATTTTTCCATTTCATCTTGGACATCAGAACACACAGAAATACTCAGATCTTTACAATCTGACTTGCTTGAAACACAACACTTGCATCCACGTGTTAATACCACGAACCTCGTCATCTGAGTTTTACCGGGTGCGATTGGATTTACATATGTCACCTCTAATGAGGGTGAAACAGTTCCTGTAGCATATAAATCGCATTTATATTCTGCTGCAGAAATGTGTTTTTGCTTCCACTGAAAAAATACTTACTACTGTGCAGATGGCCATCCTTAAGAATTGCCCCTTGCACAAGGGAAAAGCATTATTGTTGTTACTCCCGTGCCGGCCCTAGAGGCATTCACAAAAGCTAGCATTCCTAACACTAAAGCCCTCCATTCTCGATGGATACAATGGGCTATGTCCTTAATAGTCGTAGATGTAGACTTTGACCCTTCTTTGCAAACACAAGAATTTCTACAGTATGAGCATGTCTATCCTTTGCCCTCTACTGTTCTGCCTCTTCATCAGTATAAAAATATTATTTACTCTGATGGTTCACCTTATCCTGCTATAGGTTTTAAGCATCAGTACTCCGCTGCATGCGCCATAGTTATTGGCGATATGTTAGATGGCGTTTTTTACCCCAAACAACTCCCACGCAGTCGTCAGGTGACTGCACTGTACAGTTAGCTGAACTGAAGGCTTTGCTTCTTGCACTTAAAAATACAGATCCTAAATTCCCCACACTTTTTGTGTGTGATTTGTATTACTGTGTGCAGACTTTTAATGACAATTTACATTTTTGGCGACAAAATGAGTTTAGAGATTCAAAGGGTAGCACAATCAAGCACAAACTGCTTTGGGTTAAAGTGGTAGGGGCCGATTCACAGAAATAATCTGAGACAAAATCCTAAACTTACTACTTTTGGTATTCACAGAAGGCACTTACGATTTATGGTATTCACAGAAATCACTTACGACTACTAACTTTACGTCCGCACTCGGGCCGGAATTTCCGCACTTGGAGCGGAGTTTCCGCACCCGGAGCGGAATCTCCACCTCCGGGCCGGAATCTCCACCTCCGGGCCGGAATCTCCACCTCCGTGTCGGAATCTCCGAAATTGAACCGGAACCCATTATTTCATACAGGAAATGACATACAGGAAGTGGGAGACAGGAAATACATCACAGGAAGTTGTTGGCAGCCATTTTGTGTTCATTCTGAGTCATCCTCTCTCACAGATCAGATCCTCTGCCATCCTGCTGCTCTTTTCAACCTTATTTCCCCCAAAATGGCTGAGGGTTATGAAGAGAAAGCACCCCCCTTTCAGTGAAAGGGAATCAGACGTCTTAACTAAGGGGGTGATACTCAAATATCCTCAGCTATATGGGGGGCCAGAGGAACAGCTGAGTAATGCAGCGCAGGCCAGACTATGGGCCAACATTGGTGAGCGCTGCAGTACAGTGGGCGTTCACACGAGGAACGCGAGGGCATGCCGCAAGCGCTGGGAGGACGTAAAACGCTGGACCCGGCACAAGGCTGAGGAGCTACTTGGCCAGTCTTCCCAGCACCATGTGCATCATCCTCGCCTCTTGCCACTGTACAGGAGGGTCCTGCGTGCAGCTCATTCGACCCTCCATGCTCAGCTGGAGGAGCATGAGCAGCAGAGACCTGGTAAGTGGATTATATGCAATATGTGTCTGGAAGTATGATGTGAGTGAAGACAGAGCTGTACCATCATATGTCCCATGCCTCATTCACCTATTCTGTGTCTATGCAGCAGTCATCATGAAGCAAAAGGCTCACTGTAGCGCATTGACTGTACAGGGCAGAGTGGATTCTGGGAGTTGTAGTTTCATCATGACAACTGGGGAATTGAGCGAGGAAGATGCACATGGTGCTGGAGGTGGAGATTCCGGCCCGGAGGCAGAGATTCCGGCCCGGATGTGGAGATTCCGGCCCGGACGTGGAGATTCTGGCCCGGAGGTGGAGATTCCAGCCCGGGTGCGAAAACTCCGCTCCGAGTGCGGAAATTCCGGCCCGAGTGCGGACGTAAAGTTAGTAGTCGTAAGTGATTTCTGTGAATACCATAAATCGTAAGTGCCTTCTGTGACTACCAAAAGTAGTAAGATTAGGATTTTGTCTCAGATTAGTTCTGTGAATCAGCCCCGTAGATCTTAAGTATAATTTGCCACAAACTCATGTAATACATACATTGAGTCATTAACGTGTGGAAACACACACTGTAGGGAATTCTCTGGCTGATGAAGTGGCCAAATCTGCAGTAGCCACAGCTAAAACAGCAGCAGTCACAAGCTCTAAAACTCGTATTGATAATGATATCTTGGCTGCCGTGAATGCTTTTACCCTTTACTGAAGGGCTTGCCTTCTAAGTAATCTTATCAGTTAAATAACCAGAATGCCCCTTTTGTAACTATTCCTGGAGTTGGCAATTGTGTGATTCCCAACGAGGACCGCAGACAAGCTTTAATAGTTGCCACGCATGAAGGAAGAGCTTCAGCTCATATGGGAGTGGCTGCCACTATTTCGCTTGTAATGACATCTGTCAGCAGATTAAAAGCTCCTCCGTGTCTCATCCACCGCAGACACATCTCTTGATATCCCACAAGCCTTTTGAATGTATTTACCTTGATCACTGTGGTCCACTGAATTTCGATACTGCATTCAAATTTATCTTGATTGAAGTTGATTCTTGCTCTAGATTCCTCTGGGTTTCGCCACACCACTTGGCTGACGCTCGAACTGTTATTAAAGACTTATAAGTCTTCATCAGGACTTATGTCTGCTGTGCATTCCACTCAGACCAGTGTCCGGCTTTCGCTTCTAAAGCGTACGGTGATTCAATTATGTCCATGGGTGTACAGGTGCATTATTCTTCTCCATTATGTCATGGACAGAATAAACCGTGCCTTAAAGCAGTCCTTAACGGCTAGAGTATTAGGTACAGGACGTGGTTGGTTGAACCATCTCTATGGGGTTCAACGAGCACTTAATAATCTCCCCAAAAGATCTCTGGGTGGGCGGACATCATACAAAATGCTTTTTGGCATCAAGATGTATTTTCCAGACCTTGACGGTCCTGACATTGTAGGGGCTACCGCAACCTTTGACATCAATAACCTTTGTGCTGTCTTACAAGATCTACAAATGTTCCATGACGCTCAATCTCGCAAACACTTGCCTGCCTCTCTCTCTTTGAGTACTGAGAACCAAAATCCGGTTTCCGGCTGACTTCCAAAAGTTGGAGATCTGGTTCGGGAGAAGGTGGCGATAAAATAGAAATTCGGCCCAACGTACCGTGCTCCTGTTCCGGTCCTTGGCATACAAGGTACACAAACTGTGATCTTGCCACCACTTCCAGGCGCTAAAGACAAACACTTTGTCTCCATTGAACATATCAAACTACACCATGTGGCCAATGCTCAATAGTATGCCACGAAGTGTTCAAACTCTCCTGCAAGACTTTCCTTTACAGCCCGTGAGAACAAGCGATGCTGATTCTCCCCGGCTGGGGAGGGGGAGGCTGAGTTCTCTGCCGGTAATTTGACAGACACAATTCTTGTTTCTACTATTACGTCTTCTACGATGGATGCTATTTATACTGATCCACCATTGGCGAGTCCTTCAGAATTGGATTTATTGGTTCCTACGGCTAGTCACAGCCTCCAGTTTTCCAGTTGAGTACCTCCGGGTACTATATGGATCAAGATGATTTTTCTTCAGACAGTTCTTCTGTTTTACATCCACCTCCCACATGGATTTGAGTTTTATTTCATGGTTAAAATGCACATATCTAGTCCCGCTTTGTATATATGTCTGGATCATACTCTCCTTACTTTTTCTGTTCATGTGCATTGGTTTGTGACTGTTTTTTTCCTATTAATCATTGGCCAATACCTCCTGGAACATTCTACTACGGAACTGGTCGATGGCATGTTGGCCACTCATTCTTCATCGCATAAACTGAAAAGAGACTTGTCCCTTATCAACATTTCAGCTGTTTCAGTGACTGATGGAATTGTTTAGGTTAAAGTTCCTTTTGACATATTAGGCCATAAGGAGATCCTGCAGATACCATATGTGTTCAAAGTTTTTGTGGTCTAATGTAATAGTACCTGGGTTACATTTGGATAATTGGGATGTTGATACTGTAAATTCTATGCTTTCAGAACTAGAGCTTTGTACTGTTTTCGAATCAGAGGACCTATATCATAATTCTGCTAACTATGCCGATATAGTCTGTTATCATCATTATGGACATCATTTTCTGCACAGAACTAGTGGTCAGCATCCACATTTTAATTACACACAATGGGAGCATCATCCAACTCCCCACAAGGGAGTTCCAAAAGACAAAAAGACAAATTCACATATTTTACAGGATATGGCACTTCAGATCCTGCATCATATTATTTCAAATTAGATCCTACCTCACTAAAAAAATCTATGCTCACCCAGACCCAGCTCATATATACAGCTTCGTTTGTAAACCAGGTAGCCCTTACAGGCTATGGTTACTGGAAGGACACCATTGATTTGAAGTCAATTTGGGGAACAAAATCTTAGCAGGTTCATGGAACAGAAACAATATTTTGAGCCTGTTTAATTCCCACCCAAATAATTTTTTTGAATGAAGCGATCCAGCAGACTACCTATCTGGGATTGAGCGCCCGACAATTCCCTCTATTGCCCGTTTTGATAACTGGCAAAGTTTCACAAATGACATGGAAGAACAGTTAAATAGCATTATGCAGAATGGTACAGTTAATTTCTTATTTTCGATTCCTGACGGGTGGTTGTTGTGGCCAAGAGATACTATTGTTTGCCATGCTCATTTTCTTAGTTCCACACCTGGATTTGAATCAAACAGACCTGATCCCCGACATGCTCAGTCAACACATTCTGGTATTATGACCACCTATTCAATGGGAAGGTTATCTCAGAAATTGTTGGAACATTCCACACTGTCTGCAGTGAAGCAACACCTTTCTCTCTTGTCCGAAGACATGAATTTATCAGATTTTCTATAGGGCCCAAATCCTCATGTTCTAAAAGATTTAAATATGCTACATATAATGACATTTGGAAATGATCCCAGATGGAAGCCGCTGCACATTTGAGACAAATTGGCCAAGATAATTTGGATGAAGTGCTTGCTGTTGTGGATAATAGTGTTAATACGTTGTCATCTCGTATTTACAATTTAAACCACATGGTGTCGTCTGTTATTGATATTGTGCAGATTGACATGTCAACATTGTATCATGGGCAAAGTCAGTTTAGATCTATTGTGCACTTTAACTGGATGTTTCAAACACTTAAAAATGGGTGCATTCTATGACACTACTTAAACTGCAGATATTTATTTCTGCCATTTAATTTAATTTAACCTGCAAACAACAATTGATGGCAATAAAAGACGCAACCTTCGCAATGCTGCATTTTGAAAAATTAGAACAACTTCCATTCACTATAGCTGAAACTACTTCTGCTGTGTGGTTAATACACCAAGTTATTTCTCTGACTATCTCGACATTTCAATTCACAGCTTGAATTCAACATTTCCCTGTAGGTAGATATGAACAACTTGGGAGCAGCTTCATTCATGAATTATGGTCCCTTCTTTTTACATATCGTTGTGAACGTGCCAACAAGGTAGTTTTGATTACTGAATGCGACTCTACTGTCGGACATTCACTTGTTTGTAAACATGTTAAAATTCACGGCGCACGTAATATTTCAGTGCCCAATTTGACCTCTTATTTAAAAGGTATTCCTGTTCCCGCAATTCTCGCCCTTATTACGACACTCTCTAATGGGAGTTATTTAATGCTTAGTGATAAAGGTAGACATCTAGCATGTGCAAAAATGTATTTTAAAAAAACGTAAATGATCCTAGAATCACAATATGAGCATGACATCATATGCAGACAAGGAGATTACAGTCCTAATGGTTATCATAAAGCGACTATTGTTTTCGCAGCAGTCATTTGGTAAAGTTGGTGAGGTATGATATAAGGAGATGTAATTACAATGGTCTTGTATAATAATATCATCAGGGTAGTGGTTCGAAAATAGGAGGTGCCTAGGCTGAGAGGTGATGGTAGAACCATACTGGTTAGATTAAGTGGTCCAGTCTTCAGTGCGGTTGAGACCTGTATATAGACTCTTCGTCCGAAGAATCCATTTGAGCTCTTCCTTGTCAAGGATTTTATTACGGTCTGATCCTCTCGGTGGAGGTTGCACCACGTTGAGGACCTGGCAACGGATATCATTTTCTGAGTGTCCTTCCATAGAGAAATGATCCACAAGCGGAGCACCTGGGACCTTGCAGCGAATTCTGCTCCGGTGTTGGCAAATCCTAATCCTTACTTTTTGGGTAGTCTGACCAATGTAGATCATATCGCATGGACATCTGATGGCATAGATTACATTGGAAGTGTTGCAGTTGAGAACTGCTTAAGAGAAAATCTGACAGTGTTGAATACAAACTCCTTGCTCTCAATAGTATATTGGCATACACTGCAGCTGCCGCATTTCGAGTGGCCAGTAAGGGGAGGGAGGCCCCAGAGGTCGTTCAATGTCTGTGTAGTCTTATTGGGTGGGAGACACGCTCTGACCAAATGGTCCTTGATGTTTTTATTTCTGCGAAAAGCAAATAGCGGACGTTCCACATTGTAGTCCCCAGAGTTCAGGACTGGCCAGTGTTTGAGAACACTTTTCTTAACTTTGTTCGATATGGGGGAAAAGGTCGTAACGCAGACTAATCGGTTTTGTGCGTCATTGGTCCTTGGTGTGAGCAGGCTTTCTCTAAGACAGTACCAAGCTCTTTCGATGGATCTACGCACTAGTTTGTGTGGGTATCCTCTGGCGAGTAACTTATCTGCTAAGGTGGACACTATCCTGTGCACACGTGGTTGGGATAATAGATCAGAAAAAAGTCTCGAAAGTTGCCCAATTCAAGATCGACATCAGTTGTGTGAATCAGGATTATTTAATGATGAACAAAGAAAAATGACCAGCCGACACGTGTTTCGTCACAGTGGGAAGTAGTCCCGTGACTCTTCAGGGCTGGGAAAGATACAAAGTATGTACAAATGATGAGGAACACTCATAAACACAAAGTAAATCTGCGTGGCCAGTGATGATGACACGCAATGTCACCAAAGGAGGTGGAGGAAACCCCAAGGTACAGTCATGAAGTGAATCGAGGTGCAAGGATCGGCAGAGGAAAGCCTAAAATACAAGGAATCATAGCTAAGTGACAAGGGACTGTGGCTGTGCAACTGGACAACGTGACAAGAGTCGTCTGAGGTGTTGCAGTGAAGTGTGGAGACCGGTTGAAAAACAACTAGTGACGGTGACTTAAAAACGGCCAAAAGTGACCAAACGAAGTAACATGAGCAACAATCGTAATCGCAGTGCAGTAAGCACATGAGAACCAAGTCGTAGTGCTGTCTACGTGGGAAAGTGGAAGACATAGTATAAACACAGCAATGTGTCAAGTGTAAAAACATATCATTAAGAGGGTGTCTTGACGGAAAAATGGAAGTGGTCAATAATTGCAAACACATGACAGGTATCATTAGGAATCGTAGTAATAAGTGGACAATGATAGAATCAATCACGTAGCATGCTTTGACCGGAATCGCAGTGATGAGAAATCATGAGTGAAATTTAAAAAAAACACCGTAGTCATACTAAACATTCAACGAAAAACAATAGTGGTAAACGGCGAAAGTAACCATAGAAGATTACTGAGATGGACGATGATCACTGGGTGCGCGAGCATGGTTCACAGTGAAGGTAGTCGGTGGAATGAAAAGTGGGTTGAATGAAGTAGGTAGGTAAAGGGAAGAAAAGAAAAGGAAGGGCTGCAACGAAGAGATAGTACAAGTGAAGAAAAATGTGGTAGCATAGGAAAGAAGGAAGTGCAAACCGGAGAAAGACCAGTAGGTATGTGTGCTGATGACGCCACAACGTGCACGATAACAAAAATCCGACCAACGGATGACGGTGGTCAGGGTGACGTGAAATGGGTAAGGAGAAAGACTGACGTGCAGACTGGACTGAGTGTGACGCTACAAAAGGAAACATGGAAGCTTACCCGAACGGGTAGTAGCAACGAGCAAAGGTGAAAATGGACGTCTGAAGGGACGGATTAAGTCTTGGAACCTGCCCAGATGAGGGTAGCCAGGGACAGTATCCCGGTGAAGGCACTGTGCAGGGCCCTGAGAATAAACGCTAAAAATTAAAAGGGAAACGGTGAGCCTGGAGGACCGTGGCGTGGGGAGGTGAGAGGCTGAAGCGGAGAAAACTTACCTAATGAACAAATTGAGAAGTGCGGCAACTGCGGAGGAAGGAGTGACAGGCGAGTGAGCCCGGGAACCGCATGGAAACTGCGGAGGTAAGTAAAGATGGGGATTAAAAAAGGGGGGGATGGTGGGCCGGTGGAGAGAACGTCAGCGGCCCGGGGAAAGCGCCGTGGACTTACTTAAAGAAGAAGCGACGTCCGTCGATCACATGACTGCCGGATACGGAAGTCTCAGTGTGGGGGGGAGGAGGGAATTTAAGGAGGCGAGTGCAAGGGGCGTGGTCCTAGCGAAGGGGTGTGTTCACGTCGGGTAGAGATGGAACCAGTGAGTAAGACCGGGGAGAAGGAAACGAGTAGAAAGAGGACAGACTAGCAAACAGACGCAAAAGAAACATGAAAAGGAGCAGGAAAGAAGTAAAGGATCAAAACATAGAAGAGATGGCAATAGCAGTAAAATAGGAGAACAACTCAACATAGTGACACGATTATAATACTAATACTAATGAAATAAACATAAGCACAACACAGATACAGCACGGAAAGGGGAAAAGCTGGAAATGGAAATAATGGACCCTATGTATAAAGGGCTACAAATTACTGTAGAATCTGGAAAAGTGACTAGATAGAAACACAGTATCACATATCACATGATTATACAAGATCAAAACGTAGAATCTGTAGAATCTGGAAAAGTGACTAGATAGAAACACAGTATCACATATCACATGATTATTACAAGATCAAACCAGTAGAACACCAGAATCCTTAGTACGTGGGACTGAACATTACTAGATGAAACATAAAATTCCAGAAGAGCACAGTCCTGGGTCAGTCGCCCAGAAAGTAGTGCAGCTCATGATCAGTGTTGAGCCCGTGTGTCACAGAATGAAGGCGCATAATCCATGAAGCCTCTTGGCGCCTGAGTTGAAGTTCTCTGTTACCCCCTCTGGGGTTTGCGGCAGCAACATCACATCCAAAGAAGGAAAATCTTTTGTTCACGCTTTGGTTGAACAGGTGGCCGCATGCACGGCCATCGGGTATCTGATATCCTGGTTATGTAGGGCTCTGATGTGTTCGCTGATGCGTTCTTTCAGTGGTCTGATCGTACTGCCCACGTACCAGCGTTTGCATGTGCATTCCAGTATATAAACCACAAACTTGGTGTGGCAATTGATGTTGTGCTTGATCCAGTATGTCCTCTTGTCGTGTGCCATGAAAGATCTGACTCCATGCTGGGCTAGTCTGCAGACCCCACAATTACCACATTTGTAGAACCCCAAAGTGTGTGTGCCTAACCAGGTATGACTGGTTAAATGTCTAGGAACACTGGGGCTTAACCTGGATCTGAGCGTTCTGCCGCGCCTGTATGTCACTAGTGGTCTAGCCGTGATGATATTCTTAAGGGAGGTGTCTGCCAGAGAGTGCCCCAGTGTCTGTTGAGGCTTTTTCTTATAACTAGTCCCATGTTACTGTAGTCTGTCACCAATCTGACTGGTTGATCACGTGTCCCAAGTGTGTTCCTAGCACGGAGGGTGTCTTGTCTGTCTAGCTGATTGACCCTGGTTTCTGCCTTGGATATCGAGTGAGGATTGTAGCCTCTGTCTCTGAATCGCTGTTTCATGTTCTTGATACATTGTTGAAACTCGGGTTCTTCACTACAATTCCATCTGGCCCTTACGAATTCGCCATAGGGGATGGCCTGTATTTGATGTGGCGGATGGGAACTCTCTGCATGAAGAATGGCATTACAGGATGTTTCCTTTCTGTAGAGGCGACTGTGTAGAGTGTCTGCCTTAATGTAGAGTTCCACATCAAGGAATGTAATGTTGGAAATGCTACTGTGGCTGGTGAATCTCATATTCATGTTATTAGAGTTGAGATGTCGAAAGAACTCATCGAGTTGTGTCTGGGAACCTGACCATAGTAACAGACAATCGTCAATGTATCGTCCCCAGTAGATTATAGAGTTGACCCATGGGGCCCCTCTGGAGCTCCATATCCACTCTGATTCCAGCACGCCCATGTATAGATTGGCAAACGAGGGTGAGAACTTGGAACCCATAGCCACGCCCTTGGATTGTTTGTACCAGATGTTGTTATACAGAAAATAGTTGTCATTAAGAATGATACTCATCATGGTGGTCAGCATCTTTGAATGTTGCCAAAGGGAGGCCGGCCTATTGTGTAGTAGTTTAGTGATGACATCCAGTCCCAAGATGGGTTCGATGGAGGTGTAAAGGGAAACTACATCCAAGGTGGCCAGAATCATGTCAGGTTGCCATTGGACATCTGATAAGATGCTCAAGATAAGTTTGGTATCCTGAATATGGGATGGGAGATTCTTAACCATGGGACCTAGAAATAAATCTACATATTGGGCGATTGCTATTCCTTAAAGTACACAGACCGGCTTATCCCTGGCTGTATACTCTGCCCAAAATTCACAAGCTAGCCCCTTTTCCCCCGGGCAGACCCATTGTATCTGGGATCGGGGGACCGACTGAAAGAATCGCCCAATATGTAGATTTATTTCTAGGTCCCATGGTTAAGAATCTCCCATCCCATATTCAGGATACCAAACATATCTTGAGCATCTTATCAGATGTCCAATGGCAACCTGACATGATTCTGGCCACCTTGGATGTAGTTTCCCTTTACACCTCCATCGAACCCATCTTGGGACTGGATGTCATCACTAAACTACTACACAATAGGCCGGCCTCCCTTTGGCAACATTCCAAGATGCTGACCATCATGATGAGCATCATTCTTAATGACAACTATTTTCTGTATAACAACATCTGGTACAAACAATCCAAGGGCGTGGCTATGGGTTCCAAGTTCTCACCCTCGTTTGCCAATCTATACATGGGCGTGCTGGAATCAGAGTGGATATGGAGCTCCAGAGGGGGCCCATGGGTCAACTCTATAATCTACTGGGGACGATACATTGACGATTGTCTGTTACTATGGTCAGGTTCCCAGACACAACTCGATGAGTTCTGTCGACATCTCAACTCTAATAACATGAATATGAGATTCACCAGCCACAGTAGCATTTCCAACATTACATTCCTTGATGTGGAACTCTACATTAAGGCAGACACTCTACACAGTCGCCTCTACAGAAAGGAAACATCCTGTAATGCCATTCTTCATGCAGAGAGTTCCCATCCGCCACATCAAATACAGGCCATCCCCTATGGCAAATTCGTAAGGGCCAGACGGAATTGTAGTGAAGAACCCGAGTTTCAACAATGTATCAAGAACATGAAACAGCGATTCAGAGACAGAGGCTACAATCCTCACATGATATCCAAGGCAGAAACCAGGGTCAATCAGCTAGACAGACAAGACACCCTCCGTGCTAGGAACACACTTGGGACACGTGATCAACCAGTCAGATTGGTGACAGACTACAGTAACATGGGACTAGTTATAAGAAAAAGCCTCAACAGACACTGGGGCACTCTCCTGGCAGACACCTCCCTTAAGAATATCATCACGGCTAGACCACTAGTGACATACAGGCACGGCAGAACGCTCAGATCCAGGTTAAGCCCCAGTGTTCCTAGACATTTAACCAGTCATACCTGGTTAGGCACACACACTTTGGGGTTCTACAAATGTGGTAATTGTGGGGTCTGCAGACTAGCCCAGCATGGAGTCAGATCTTTCATGGCACACGACAAGAGGACATACTGGATCAAGCACAACATCAATTGCCACACCAAGTTTGTGGTTTATATACTGGAATGCACATGCAAACGCTGGTACGTGGGCAGTACGATCAGACCACTGAAAGAACGCATCAGCGAACACATCAGAGCCCTACATAACCAGGATATCAGATACCCGATGGCCGTGCATGCGGCCACCTGTTCAACCCAAAGCGTGAACAAAAGATTTTCCTTCTTTGGATGTGATGTTGCTGCCGCAAACCCCAGAGGGGGTAACAGAGAACTTCAACTCAGGCGCCAAGAGTCTTCATGGATTATGCGCCTTCGTTCTGTGACACACGGGCTCAACACTGATCACGAGCTGCACTACTTTCTGGGCGACTGACCCAGGACTGTGCTCTTTCTGAATTTTATGTTTCATCTAGTAATGTTCAGTCCCACGTACTAAGGATTCTGGTGTGCTACGGTTTGATCTTGTAATAATCATGTGATATGTGATACTGTGTTTCTATCTAGTCACTTTTCCAGATTCTACAGATTCTACGTTTTTGATCTTGTATAATCATGTGATATGTGATACTGTGTTTCTATCTAGTCACTTTTCCAGATTCTACAGTTATTTGTAGCCCTTTATACATAGGGTCCATTATTTCCATTTCCAGCTTTTCCCCCCCTTTCCGTGCTGTATCTGTGTTGTGCTTATGTTTATTTCATTAGTATTAGTATTATAATCGTGTCACTATGTTGAGTTGTTCTCCTATTTTACTGCTATTGCCATCTCTTCTATGCTTTGATCCTTTTACTTCTTTCCTGCTCCTTTTTCGTGTTTCTTTTTTGCGTCTGTTTTGCTAGTCTGTCCTCTTTCTACTCGTTTCCTTCTCCCCGGTCTTACTCACTGGTTCCATCTCTACCCGACGTGAACACACCCCTTCGCTAGGACCACGCCCCTTGCACTCGCCTCCTTAAATTCCCTCCTCCCCCCCACACTGAGACTTCCGTATCCGGCAGTCATGTGATCGACGGACGTCGCTTCTTCTTTAAGTAAGTCCACGGCGCTTTCCCCGGGCCGCTGACGTTCTCTCCACCAGCCCACCATCCCCCCCTTTTTTAATCCCCATCTTTACTTCCCTCCGCAGTTTCCATGCGGTTCCGGGGCTCACTCGCCTGTCACTCCTTCCTCCGCAGTTGCCGCACTTCGCGATTTGTTCATTAGGTAAGTTTTCTCCGCTTCAGCCTCTCACCTCCCCACGCCACGGTCCTCCAGGCTCACCGTTTCCCTTTTAATTTTTAGCGTTTATTCTCTGGGCCCTGCACAGTGCCTTCACCGGGATACTGTCCCTGGCTACCCTCATCTGGGCAGGTTCCAAGACTTAATCCGTCCCTTCAGACGTCCATTTTCACCTTTGCTCGTTGCTACTACCCGTTCGGGTAAGCTTCCATGTTTCCTTTTTTGTAGCGTCACACTCAGTCCAGTCTGCACGTCAGTCTTTCTCCTTACCCATTTCACGTCACCCCTGACCACCGTCGTCCGTTGGTCGGATTTTTGTTATCGTGCACGTTGTGGCGTCATCAGCACACATACCTACTGGTCTTTCTCCGGTTTGCACTTCCTTCTTTCCTATGCTACCACATTTTTCTTCACTCGTACTATCTCTTCGTTGCAGCCCTTCCTTTTCTTTTCTTCCCTTTACCTACCTACTTCATTCAACCCACTTTTCATTCCACCGACTAACTTCACTGTGAACCATGCTCACGCACCCAGTGATCATCGTCCATCTCAGTAATCTTCTATGGTTACTTTTGCCGTTTACCACTATTGTTTTTCGTTGAATGTTTAGTACGACTACGGTGTTCTTTATTTCACTCATGCTTTCTCATCACTGCGATTCCGGTCAAAGCATGCTACGTAATTGATTCTATCATTGTCCACTTATTACTACGATTCCTAATGATACCTGTCATGTGTTTGCAATTATTGACCACTTCCATTTTTCAGTCAAGACACCCTCTTAATGATATGTTTTTTACACTTGACACATTGCTGTGTTTATACTATGTCTTCCACTTTCCCACGTAGACAGCACTACGACTTGGTTCTCATGTGCTTACTGCACTGCGATTCCGATTGTTGCTCATGTTACTTCGTTTGGTCACTTTTGGCCGTTTTTAAGTCACCGTCACTAGTTGTTTTTCAACCGGTCTCCACACTTCACTGCAACACCTCAGACGACTCTTGTCACGTTGTCCAGTTGCACAGCCACAGTCCCTTGTCACGTAGCATTGATTCCTTGTATTTTAGGCTTTCCTCTGCCGATCCTTGCACCTCGATTCACTTCATGAATGTACCTTGGGGTTTCCTCCACCTCCTTTGGTGACATTGCGTGTCATCATCACTGGCCACGCAGATTTACTTTGTGTTTATGAGTGTTCCTCATCATTTGTACATACTTTGTATCTTTCCCAGCCCTGAAGAGTCACGGGACTACTTCCCACAGTGACGAAACACGTGTCGGCTGGTCATTTTTCTTTGTTCATCATTAAATAATCCTGATTCACACAACTGATGTCGATCTTGAATTGGGCAACTTTCGAGACTTTTTTCTGATCTATTATCCCAACCACGTGTGCACAGGATAGTGTCCATATTACCAGTGTGGGTTGTTGACTCACACTAATTACGGGGATTATTGGGTACTTCCCCCGACCTGGCAGCACCGTACACATACAACAGCCTTGTCACTTAAACGCGCACAAGTCTGAGCGCCTACTCCCTGATGTACAAAAAACCCTACATAACTTAGTTATCTGCTAAGGTGTTAGCTTCATGGAAGTAATCATCCTTGAATGTGCAATTCCTTCTGATTCTGAGGAATTGTGAAAAGGGGAGTGAGTCACAAAGGGCATGAGGATGGTGGCTGCCGTATAGTAGTAATGTGTTCCTTTCTGTGGGTTTTCTGTATAATATCGTGAAAAGTTTATCCTCTGTGTGTTTAATTGTGAGGTCAAGAAAAGAGATCTCAGTCTTGCTGTGTGTCAGTTTGAATCTTAGGCCATGACTGTTGGCATTAAGCCAGTCTAGAAAATTGAATAAAATCAGTTGTTCTCCCTGCTAAATTAGGAAAACATCGTCGATATAACGCTTCCAGGTGCGTATATTGTTATGGTAAGGATTTGTCGTGGTTAGTATTTTACTAGTCTCTAAACAGTCCATATACAAAATAGCAAAATTCGGGGAAAAAACTGCACCCATGGATGTTCCCTTGATCTGCTGGTAGAATTGGTCATTGAACAGAAAGAAATTCCTAGTTAAGCCTAGGGTCAGTAGTTGCAAAATGAAGGAGGTGGGAACGGTATGTGGGCGTGCTCTACTGTTGAGTACATTCTCCATTACTGCTGACCCTTCTGTTTGGGGAATGTTGGTGTAGAGCGATTCTACATCCAAAGTACATAAGATGTCGGTATGTGGGTTAAATTGATGGTGTTCCAATTGGTTTATAAAGTCCATACTGTCCCTAATGTAGCACTGAGTGATGGGTACAAAGTCTTTTATGAAAAAAGTGGCATACTGACCTAAGGGTTCCAAGATGGAGCCACAACCAGAGACGATTGGGCTCCCAGGGGGGGTCTCAATGTTTTTGTGAATCTTGCGAAGAGTGTAGATGACAGGTGTCCTGGGGATGGAGTGTTGAGGAATAAGAATTCGTTATGGGTGAGAAAACCTGCAGTTTTGCCTTCTTCTGTAATGTTGTGAATGATTTCGCGAATTACAGTAGTGAGATCTCTAGTGAGTTTCAAGTAGTGGTCTATGTTGGATAGTTGTCTGTAAATCTCTGCTTTATATGGGTCTATATCTTGAATCACGATTCCACCACCTTTATCCGCTGGTTTGATAATCACGGTGTGGTTGGTTTTAAGTTTGTCCAAAGCTTGCTTCTCTACCAAAGGCAAATTATATGGGATGAAAGTATGTGTATTTTCCATTGTATTGATATCTTTGAGAACCAATTTCTCAAAGGTGTGGATCTCTGTGGGTGAACATCCATGTGGGGGGGTGAAAGTTCAAGGGGGGCGCAATGAGGTGTCAGCAGTATTCTGACTGCAAGTTTCATCCTGAAAAAAGAAGTGTAGCCTAATTTTACGGAAGAACCGTAGTAATTCAGTTTGAAGTTCCAGAAAGTTAGTACATAGTGTTGGGACAAATGAAAGGCCTTTACTGAGTAATGATATCTTATTTTCTGAGAGAAGATGTGAGGATATGTTAAAGTTGGGTACCGTTAGTGCAGTGTTTGTAGTCATGTCACTGTTTGAGAGCATTACCATTGGCAATATTTCTGTCGTGTTTGTTGGTTCCCTGGTGCGCTGTGCCATCGAGGTGGTCGACCTCTCCCTTGTGGAGGTGGTTGTGTCTGGCCTCTCCCAGATTCTGGTTCTGTATGTTGGAGGATGTGCTAGGGCCGTCGCACTGGTCTGAACTATATGAAGAGTCCCCTGAAGTAACCCACCAGGGTTCTTTTCTGATTGTACCGGCCCCAGGGGGGCCAAAACTGGGATTGGTGTAGGTCCTGTTGGTGTAGAAGTCGCTGTTCAAATATGGATATGTTTTTTCTATTGAATAAATACGAATATCTCTTTTGACTTTTAATGATTTTTTATTTTGTTCAATTCTGTGGAATTCATCAACAGTTTTCTGAACCTGCTCACAGAGCTTTTTACAGTCTGCAATCGTGCTTGTTTCCTTAATTTGTTTTTCCAGGTCATTAATTTCCTCTGTGAGTTTTGGGACTTGTTCTACAGCAGTGTCGATTCCTAGCACCATCCAATGTCTGGAGCAGGTAGTGCCGATATAGCTAAAGGTATCCAGATATTTCTTGATATCGTTAAAGACCCCCGGAATGTTTCTGACCTGGAGACCAACAGGAATTATGTTTGCTCAATGGTATTCTGTGAGCATCCGGACCATAAATTGTAGTCTAACCAATTTCTTCTTGGTTTTTTCTAGTTGTTCCGCTAGTGTTGTGGTGACTGCTTGTGCTGGTTCCGTGCTATCTGAAAAGAGAGAGGGGCCCTCTAGAATCTTTTTAATATATTCATACGAATATAATGGAGCCAGGTTGGTCATCTTGTGTCGGGTAGGGTGTGGGGGGAGGAGGGGGCGAGAGGAAGGAAATAGGAAGGGAGGAAGGAAGTAGGACCCACTTGGAAAAGTAGGTAAGGGATTATTTCTAACCCTTGCAATCAAGCGATTGCGCTAAACATATTTTAGATAAACAAGGGGACCCAATTATGGTCAGGGACCTTGGGTATGAACTGTTTCAAGGAACAATGGTCCCTAACGAGAAGGTTTTAAGGTCAAAGCATATAAAAATAGAGACACAATGATATCCACTTTTTATTTCACATTGGACTTGATCATTGAATGTGCATGGTAAAAGGAGAAACATACAAGTGGGAACATAATTATATAGAGAAATTCAGGCAAACAAAAGAGTGTGGCTGAACAAATTTCATCATTCTGGCCACTGATAGATAAATAACGCAACCTAGCACATATTGGTAAAATTATACAGTTGTGTCAAGGTGCGAGGAGTCTACAACATTTCGATTCCCTCTACATGAATGCAGGGAACATCTTCAGGACAAAAAAATGGATGCCTTTGTCAATTGCCTATTGGGGAAAAGAAAAACAAGAAAAAAGAAAGGAAGGAAGGAGTCAAAAAAGAAGAGGGAAAAAAAGGGGGAAGAGGAACCAAGGTAAACGCCTGGGCGTAAATTCTGTACAATCAATCTGGGGAGGTGGGTGATGCATGCCAGCAGTAGTGAAGATGCAGTGCTATAGGTCTTAGCTGTGGTGCCTGCTGATGTGCCTTATAGTGGGTCCAAGGAAATGATTGTGATAACGGTAATTGTGAGCTGACAGGGGCATTTCCTGGTGAGTGTCAGGGTGAATCAGGTGGTCTAGGTACCTGGATTGGACGAGAAGCGTGGATAGAAATTTCCGGTCATCGGATTAATAGACATAGAGGTGGGTCAATGCGGTGCTGTATATACTGCCAACACGTGAGAAGATCTGTTACCGCAAGGAGAACGGGGTGGTAACGTGGGGATATAGAATTCAACTAATAGAGTGTAGAGTGAACATATGGGAACGTACCATTCATTGAGGAGAGTCCGGCACAGAGTGCATGAGTCGATATTTAGTCACGGGGCAGTGTTGGCGGCGGCCACTCCGGGAGGGGGGAAAAATTAATTCTAATGCAAGGGGAGGAGAGCGGTCACCTTCCCCGATGAGTGGGGGTGTATATTAGGCATACCTCGTGGTAGGTGGCGTCCAGCACTGGGGCGAAGGATGAGCGGCAGCGGTGGAGATCGGTAAGGGGCAGCCTGACCGGCTGTCGCTGTGGATAGAAGGAAAGGAAAGGATTGAGGGTTAGGGGGGGAGAGGGGAAAAAGGGGGTATGTGGGGGGCGGCGTAGCCAGTGAGTGGATGGGACGTGAACAGGAAGGACGTGATGACGTGCTGTGGTCAGGGCAGTGTGTAAGAAGGTAGCAAGCCCGGCCATATTGGAGAAGAAAAAAAGAGAATCAGAACAGTATACATGAGAACCCATACAATGGTTAGTCTTGCACTTTCCGTAGACACCATTCATTAAATCTGATTGCCTTAGACTGGATAACAAGAGGAATCAATTGTGTATGTGGAACATTAGTTTTGGAAGGAACAACTTATATATGCCTAACGATCAACTTATATTTACACAAAAACAAAGCATAATATTTCAGATTAACAACTAAAACACCAAAACGATAGAAAACTTGGTGCACAGGTGCATTGCGTGGAAATCTATACGCACTGGAGGTCAATGCGGTGGTGGCAAACAGGCGCTGAGTCCGATTCTTCCACCACGGTCCAACTATGCGTCGATTCTTTCAGCCGCACAGCAGGGCCTGTGTCTGAGTCAGTGAGTTGGTCCTGGACTTCGGAAACATGGTGCGCTGAACTTGGGCTGCAGCAGTTTCTTCGGCCACAGGCAGGTGCTGCGACGATTTCTTCGGACGCATGGCGGCAGTGCGTGGAAACTTTTCCCGCCCCTCAGTACTGCATCAGAAAAACAGGAGCTGGAAGGGCGAAGCATTAATTTTGAAGTCTTTTGTTGCTTTTTGCAGCAGAAACAACTTCCAAGAGCCCTGAACTGGAATTGACACCACTTGGCTGGTCAGAACTCCCAGCAGAGTTCAGAGATGTTGCAGGTGAAATCTTTGATGACCCTGAGACTTCTTAACAGGAGGCAAGCACACACAAGCCCTTGGAGAAGCTTCACAGGCAGGATACACAGCAAAGTCCAGTCCTTTTCCTCTCCAAAGCAGAAGCAGCAACTGCAGGCCAACCCATCAAAGCAACACACAGGAAAGGGGCAGTACTCCTCCTTGCAGCTCTTCAGCTCTTCTCCTTGGCAGAGTCTCCTCTTGATCCCAAAGTGTTCTAAAAGTCTGGGGTTTTAGGTCCAATACATATGCCCCTTTTATCCTTTGAGGTAGGCATTCTTCAAAGGATAGTCTTTGTAGTGCACACGTTCTTGCCTTGCCCTGTCGTGACTCCAGACACACTCCAGGGGGGTGTATACAGCATTGTGAGAGGCCAGGCACAGCCCTATTCAGGTGTCAATAACAACTCCTCCCACCACTCCAGCCTGGTGATGGGCCATCAGGATATGCAGGGCACACTCACTTTGTGTGGGTGTCTAGAGTGAATGCACAAACAGACCCCTGTCAGTCTAAACCAGACATTGATTCCACAGGCAGCCAGAGGCACAGGATGGGAAAACAAGAAAATGCCCACTTTCTGAAAGTGGCATTTTCAAACACACAATTTAAAAACCACATTTACTAAAATATGTGTTTTATATAATTCTGAGCCCAGAGAGCCTAAACTCCAAATTTCTATCTGTTCCCGTTGAAAGATACACTTGTAAAATGTTACAATGCAGCTGACAATGATAGCCTATGGGAGAAGTAGTCCTTGCAATAGTGAAGAACGAAATTGGCAGTATTACACTAACAGGACAGTAAGGCATACCAGTATGTGTCTACCTTTCACATACACTGCACCCTGTCCTTGGGGGTACCTTGGGCCTACCATAGGGGTGTCTTACATGTAGTAAAAGGGAAAGCTACTGCCTGGCAAGTGGGTGAACTTGCCAGGTCGACATGGCAGTTTGAAACTGCACTCACAGACACTGCAGTGGCAGGCCTGAGACAAGTTTACAGGCTACTCATGTGGGTGGCACAACCAGTGCTACAGGCCCACTAGTAGCATTTGATTTAAAGGCCCTGAGCACACATAGACCTTTTACTAGGGACTAACAAGTAAATCAAATAAGTCAATCATGGATAACCAATCAGAATCACAAGTTACACAGAGAGCACTTGCACTTTAGCACTGATCAGCAGTGGTAAAATGCCCAGAGCACATAAACCAGCAAAATGAAGGCCAGCATAACATCAAAAATACAGGAGGTAGAAGCAAAAAGACTGGAGAAACTACGCCAAAGATGCCAGGTCTAATATACTTTATTTGTACTTTTATGAACAATATTTTTATTTTTTTAATGTGTTTAAATTAATATGTTATTTTTAACGTTGTATACATTTTTGGATACTTGTTTTTTTATGAATTTTATTTCATCATCATCATCATAAAATCTTTATTCGTTCAGACAAAGCAACTATAAAAGTGCAATGTACGTTATAATAGAAGCATATAAATAAGACTCAGTTTCCTAAAAAACAACATAAAATACAGACTAAAAACAGGATTAAAAGCAAAATAACAGCTACATACACAAGGTTGACAATCAGGCCTCGAATGTCAAGATACCAAACCTGCCCAAAGAAAGCTCAACACAGCAAGTAAAACATTTTTGTCAGGAAGCAATTGTAAGTACATAAGAGCAGGGCGTACTTAGTTAAAGTTCAGGGACCTCAGCAGTGGTAGCAGGCAGGGCCGGACTGGCCGTAGCGGGCACCAGACGTTTCCCCGGTGAGCTGCAAGGGTGGGGGCCGGTTTTGGGCCCTTGGGGCCATTTTTGTTACCGGGGGCCAGTAATATCGGCCCCCTGTAACAAAATCGGCTGAAACTGGCCTTAGGAAACAGCTCGGCGGCACACCCCCTTCCCCCAGGGGTCCGGCGGAGCAGTTTGCCAGGGCCGGTTTCGGTTCCCAGTCCGGCCCTGGTAGCAGGAACCTCTTTCTGGGCCAACTATAATAATTACAAAACATGACAAAATGTAAAGTGTCCAGCAGAGACTTATTGTCACAACCACAGGACAACCTGTTACCAGTATGCACCCAGCCTACACCAGAGGCCAGTGAATGGTGTATTTTATTAAAGCAAAACCTGGCCAGGAGGAGTTATTCACTCCTGCACTTGATCAGCAACAAATGTAACTCCAAGCTCGGCGTGTACAGACAAGGCTGGTGTGCATTGTGTACCTGTACCAGTCGTCTGAGAAACGCATTTTCCAGTGTTTGAATTATGCCGGCCTTCACATAACACCAAACCTCACTACGATAACGGACCTGCGAAACACACTTAGCCTCATAAATTTTAAGCAAAACTGGCGGGGACCAAAGAACCCAGTCTTTGAGCGAACTAGGCCAAGGCCCCAGTTGATTTAATAAACTACGCCCTTTTTCTCTCCAGCAGGGTTTGCCAGTTATCCTTTTATTTCAAATGTAAATAACATTAGTAACAAATAAATGTATTGCTAATACATTAATCATCTTTTGAGCCACATTATTTTTGTAGTCGATATATTAGTACTTTGCATTATTAGTATATTAAGGCGACATTTTTGAAGTTGGTATTTGTCACTGATATCATGGCTCCATGATAGATTTGAGGTCGATATTCTGTCATTCTGACATATCGCTCCTAAAATAACACTGGTAGGAATTTCCCCATTTTACCCTAAATCATACTCACCTATACAGTACTTACACACAAGTTTGCACACACATGCGCGCTCACACACACACAGGCACCCACACACATATACAAATATGTACTTCTGAGCTACCAGTTCTGTTCATTTCACATACTCATTACAAATTAGAAACAGCCTTCAGGATATTTAGGTCATATGCATGGAGCTCTGGTGCCCCCTGATTTGTGAAGTACTCTACCTGCATTTCACTTTGCTAATGCACATTGTATGCTTATCTTCCACCATATGCCTCAAGTAACCCTTTCACTGAGCAGGCAATCCCTGATAGGCTGCATAGCAAGCCTAGGCTCAAAATAACAATGTCTGCAAGTTTCTCAAAGATGCCTAACTTTCTCCATTTCAGTTGTAGGTGGAAAAGGGAAGGCAATACTAATGTCATGGCTGCACCTGTCACACTGCCTGTCAAGCCCATCAGTACAGCAAAATGTGGCATATACAGAGCCATCATCAGAGTGAACAGAAGCAGGTTGGCTCTCAAGAGCCAAAGAATGAATGATTGGCTGAGGCCTGTGTGACTGCAGGTAAGTAGCAAGGTCTGCAATATTTCCGCAGCTGCATGGAAGGGAAGAGGATAAGAGAAAAGAGCCTTGGCTACAAGGCACAAGTCTGCTAGCGTCTTTAAAGACGATGGCAGGTTGTCAGTAATCACCTCTTTTGTGTGCTCCCCCCAAGTCAAGAAGGCGCTGAGTGCAAACAGTGTCTTAAATAGAGAGGCAAAGAAGTGAGTCCAGGTCAGCATGCTTCCAAATTTCCTGGGGTTCATCATGTTTCCTTCTAATGTGGGCAGGAAAATCTGCGAAGTGTAGCTGAAAATAACCACCCCAATGGAAACCAAGAAGTGTTCAAAGTCCGTGGAGACCTTGAATCTGCCCCAGGACCACACGTGGACTTGCGTAAGGCAGTACGTCATTACTATCAGCATGATCACAAAGTGGGCCAAGGAGCAAAGCAGGCTGAACTTGGACACCAGCTTGAGACTCCTGATAAACACACAGGGCAGCAGGAGCGCGAAGGCGACGGCAGACCAGGTTTTCTCTGTCACTGGCACTGAAGGAAAGCTATGTGACAGCAAGCTCCCAGTGACAATTAGATACAAAATGCATGTCATGACTAGCTCTAATACCTGGGTCACGCAAACGATAAGGCCCACTAGTCTGGGAAAATGGTTTCTGAAGGATGCCTTAGCAATGTCTTCGTATGTGTCTCTCGCTCGTTCAAGCTGTCCGTCTTCGTTTTCTTCGTATAGGCAAGCGATGAGAATTTTCCCTGTGTGGCAGCAAAGCGCTGCTGCCAAGATAATGAGGAGCAGCCCACTGTATCCACTGTGAAGAAGAGCATACGGCAGCCCAAGAACAAAGATTCCCTGGAGAGAGAGAGAGAGAGGTAAAGAAAACAAACTGTGAGGTAAATAAAACATAGCGGAAAACAGACTCCAGCTATAACAGTTTTTTTTAATGTGTTTACCTACAGTAACTGTATCTACTTTCATGTGAAGGTACTAGTCAGGGTGGAGGTGGGAGAGTGATTATCTTTTTTTGCAGATTTTTCATAACGCAAACTCAATCTGAAAGCATTGGAGCGCTGTACATGAGCACCTGTTATATTACACAAGAAACATACATATTTTTAAGTTTTTTTAGGCTCGGAACAAATATTAGGTATTTTACTCCAGACACACTCCAGGGGGGTGTAGACAGCATTGTGAGAGGCCAGGCACAGCCCTATTCAGGTGTCAATAACAACTCCTCCCACTACTCCAGCCTGGTGATGGGCCATCAGGATATGCAGGGCACATTCACTTTTTGTGGGTGTCTAGAGTGAATGCACAGGATGTTGAACCGACGCTGAGTCTCGATCATGACTCCCAGGTCAAAAGTCGACATCTCTGGCCGTTATGCCACATCCTATCGGTTTAGAACTGTCAGTAATGGTTGATTGAGTGATTAGTGGCTGAATTAGAGTTACCATTTTCATATCCACCTGTAGAGCTTTTCATGACTGGGACCCTCAACATGAAAACATTCTGAGGTAAAAATAACCTCAGTATTTCTTACGGAACACTCTGTATTGGACTCTATCTGCATGAACACTGTTGCAATTTTGGTGTACATTTTGTACCTAATTAAAAGTTTTGAAATCAAGTTGGTTATTACAAGATAATACATGAGATTCTGCAATCTCTGTAAATAAAACAGGTCTTGTAATTTCTTTATAATCGGCGACTTGTGACATACCTAGTCACCGAATATAAAAAAATGACTCAGGCTCAGAACTCAATTGAAATAACTTATTACAGTAGAGTTCTGACATCACAATGCCTGCTGCCAGAGCCAGCATCCAAGTGAAAAGGCAGTTCAGATCATGGAGCATAATTAAAGCAGCTGTTGAAAGAAACAAGCATTGGCAAAGCCAATAAGTCTTCCCTATGCAAGAGCCATTGACTTTGCCAATGTGTTTTAGGAATTTTGTACAGTGTGTAGAGTATGACTGCTGTTTAGCATGGCTAAAAGCTAATGGTGTAGAGAAGAGTGGTGTGGAGTTGACTGGAGTGTTGTAAAGTGGAGTGGCATAGAGTGGAGTAGCGTAGAATGGAGTAGAGTGTTGTAGAGTGGACTGGAAAAGAGTGTTGTAGAGTGGAATGGCATTGAGCGGAGTGTTGTAGAGTGGAGTAGAGTATCATACAGTGGAATGGAAAAATTATGGAACTCTTTTGGCTCCAGATGGACTCCATAGAAATGTGACGTAAGTATTAGGGTGGAATGCACTAAAGGCTGGTTTAGAATGTGGGGTTCACAGTTACACGCAGAAGAATAAAGATGTGTATTATGAAACTCCATGTGTGGCATAGACATTTGAAGGTATCCAGGCTGGGGAGGACGCTACAACTGGTGACGAGTTAGGGGATAAGTAACCCGAAGATCGACAGTGCTCTCCCAGAGAGTTTGCCATGGTCCAAGCAAACTGCTTGTGTGTGGCACATGTGTTGCATTCGAAGTGAGAAACTGACACTTAACACATGTGGAGTCAAAGCGCAACTCCAGCTGCAATGAAGAAGGTACAAATGATGGAAGCGTTGCGAACAAATCTTCGTATCAATGACTGAGAACCTACTGGTAAGATCATATGTAAAGGTACCTTGCTGCTATGCAATGTACAGTCATATGTACTCCTGAAGTAGAACTACCCCTGAACTCTGGGCGATCGTTGTCCCCAAAAACTCCACAGCAGAGTTTTGCCCCATCGACCTCTATCGTAAATGTGTTGGTGGTAGTCGGCTATCTAACTCTATGATTTGCTTGCAGTGAATGCAACGGTAACTGTTTTGGCAGTGGTCCACCACAATTGCATACCATTCTAACCACTCTTTCTTCCCCTTGACCAGGACGGTCTCTGCCTGATGGTGTTTACTGCTGTTGCTTAAAACCTGTAAGCATTTGCTTCTTGAACTGCATTTGGTTGAAAATCAACATACAAAGTATTTATTAACTGTTAAACAAAGTTCTTGGTTTCTAAAAATATATATATAAAGATAGGTCTTTAATTTTACAAATTGGTCTTGGATTTATTCTTAAGTGTGTGTCTCATTTATTGCCTCTATGTGTGACAACAAATGCTGAGCACTACCCTATGATAAGTCTAACCGCTCGCTCACACTACCACATAAAGAGCATTACAATTATCTGCTTTTACCTCTGCACACCTACTGGGGATCCATTGGACTCTCTGCACAGTGTACTTCATTTTAGTACACTATATAGAGAGCCAGATACCTACAGTGTCCTAGAGTGTTTTACTTATTCCTGGCCGACTTCAGAGACGTTTTAATGCATGGGCAAAGTGGGCTCTGGCCCAGGGCCCCAGCCTTTCAGGGGGCCCCCTGACTGAGTCAGCTCCGTTCTCCAGAGTTTTGCCCTAATGACCTTGAATATTTCTTAAACAGATTGTTTAAATACTGTTTTCCTTTAATTTATTTTTTATGTACCTGATGTGTGAGAGTCTAGTACAGCCATTTTGCAGAGAAATGTTGGGTTTATGTTTCATGCAATATACATAAAGTTTCTTTTAGATCAAAACAAGGCCTAACATATAAGAAATGGGAGGGCGTCACAGAGATTATTTGCACTAATATTGGTGAGCTGCTGCTGTGTTACAATATTGAAAACACACATAACTATCCCTGAATATTAGATGTAAACACATTTAGGGCCTTATTTATGAGAAGTGATGCATCGCTGTGTGAAAACAGGGATGCGCCACTTCTTAGTGCGCCCTCCTTGCGACATGATGGATGCGTCATATTTACTGTATGACGCATCATGTCGCAAGGAGTTACAGATACGTCAGTATTTCTGACGTATCGGTGGGCGCAAAAGTGATGCATTGCTGGGGTGTGTCTGAAATAGACGCAACTCCAGCAATGTGTCCTTTCACATGGGGCAAGCCCCATGTGAAAGAGCCTGCATCAGTCTTACGCCTGCTGTGAGGCAGGTGTAAGATATTGACGCAATGGCGTCCTAGAAGTGGCGCACTGAGTTCTCATAGATTTCAATGCGCCACTTCTATGAGGCTTTTTGCGGGGGAACACCCACCCTGCATACATTATACCTGGCACAGGTATAATGTGGTGCAGGGGTTTACAAAGTGACGCATCTGCCTAGAGGCGTCACTTTGTAAATAGGGCGCAACATGGCACATTTTTTACGCTGCCGGTGCGTCACAAAAAGTGACGCACCGGCGGCATAAAAGTGAAGCAAGGCCTCATAAATAAGGCCCTTAGAATTTGGACAAGTGTTCCTTTGAACTGTCAGGGACCTAATGAAATGAAATGAAATGAAATAGTGTATTTAATAAAGCGCGCAGCTACTCAGACTAGAGTGTCCTGGCTCGTGACAGCGGGAGGAAAACGTGCGTAAAAGACCCATCAGTTATTAAAAAGCCAGGTTTTTAAGTTTTTCCTGAAAGAGAGTAGGTCTCTGGTTAGTCTCAGAGACTCAGGGAGTCTATTCCACAATTTTGCGCCTAGAAGGCCGAGGGATCTGCCTCCAGTGCGGGCACAGCATATTTTAGGCACGATGGCCAGGTTGGCATTGGAAGATCTTAGGGGTCTAGATGTTGTGTAGCGATTAACGCGCTTTAACGCGATTTAGGTAGCCGGCTCCTAAGCTGTGGAAAGCTTTAAAGAACATGGTCATCGCTTTGAAGTCGATCAGTTCTTTTATGCGGAGCCAGTGTAGAGACTTAAGAATAGGGGTCATACTAGATCTGGGTTTAGGTCTCAGGATGGCTCTGGCCGCCGCATTTTGTACCACTTGTAGGCGCTGGATAAGGGATTTGGGAAGACAGAGGTACAAGCTGTTGACATAGTCAAGCTTTGATGTCACCAGAGCCTGCACCATGATCTTTCTGCTCTCAAGCGGTAACAGTGGCAGGATTTGTTTTAGCATCCGGAGTATGCCAAAGCAAGCGCCAGTTAGATTTTGGATTTGAAAGCGCATGGAGAGTGTCTTGTCTATGACAATTCCTAAGTTTTTGACTTTCTCCTTTTCCGCGGGCGGCAGATCTTTGGCCACCAAGAGCTCCAGTCAGGCGTTTCTGGATTACCAAAGAAAACAACTTCAGTTTTGTCAGGATTGCACTTCAGCTGATTGATCTTAAGCCACTTAAAAACCTTTGTGAGGCAAGACCTAATCATTGCCCCGTCAAAGTCGGTTCCTTTTTCACATGTAAAAATCAGCTGAGTGTCATCAGCATAGGAAACAATTTTGATGCCCTCTTCCTCTACCAGAAATGCAAAGGGGGATAGATATATATTAAAAAGGGTAGGGCTGAGAATGGAGTCCTGAGGGACACCTACATTCATGGCCGTAACCGGGGATGAGAAAGGGGGGGGCCAGATGTTCTGAGATCTATTTGCCAAGAAGGATGACATCCATGTTAAGGCGGTCCCCCCCAGGCCGATGTTAGCAAGTCTCTCCAGGAGCCTCTCATGTGGGACCGTATCGAAGGCCGCCAACAGATCGAGCAGTATCAGAACAGCCTTGCCTCCCTGGTCCAGCTTACCCTTGAGAAATTCAGTCACTTCCAGCAGAGCGGACTCCGTACTGTAGTTAGCCCTAAAACCGTATTGGGACTCATGAAGGAGCTTCCCATCTTCAATGTGTTTTTGGAGGGCCTTGTTTACAAGCTTCTCTAATACTTTGGAGAGGGCCGGAAGAAGGGAGATTGGCCTGTAGTTGGCAGCCATGAATCTATTGAGAGGGCGTCCGAGTCGGGCAGCCAGACAGCTCCAGTGAGGAACAACCGAGGGCGTCTGCTAACATCGGGATGGATATTTTATGGAACGTCCTGTAATTAGGGGACCCTCTGCCCTGCGTTAGCCTGAGGGGCTGTGGCAGAGTTGGGAATGACGAATTTTAATAGGAGGTGGTCAGACCAGGTAATGGGAAGAGGTAGGCTTACTGATATGTCAAAGTTGTGAGAGATTTGGTCTAGGGTATGGCCCTTCTCATGGGTGGCCGACGAAATAGATGGAAACATGTTGCAGGCCTGCAGCGTCTCCAACAAGGAAATTGTTTGAGGGTCTTTTCCATTGTCCATATGTATATTGAAATCTCCCAGAATAAGGCAGTTGTTGTATTTTAAGGCCAGGGAGGTGGTGGCTGCATTAAGCATAGTAATAAAATTTCCAATTACACCGAGAGGTCTGTAAATCAGAAAACCAGCTATGCTATGATGGGGGGATAAGGTACAGCGGACGCTTAAGGACTCTGTGCCCTCGATGTTTTCCATCAGGATGGGAGAGCAGTCTAGTTTTTTATTGTAAATTATGGCGACACCGCCCCCTTCCCACTTTGTCGGTCCCTCCTAAGGATTTTATAATCTGTAGGGATGGCCGAAGTGATGGCCGAAGTGATGGTAGGGTTGGAGGCTTCAGACAGCCAGGGCTCAGTGAGAAATAAAAGATCAGGCTGTTCGTCTAAACGTAGGTCATAAATGTGTGGTTCATGCTTTTGCATAGAGCGACAATTTAAAAGGATGGCCTTTATGTCCTCTGTTTTCTTATTGTTTTTACACTTACTGTTGCGTGGGAGGATCTTGGGTGCGAGTTTCCTGGGCTAGAGGAGAGACCAGTTGCACTTATTGCATCGAAAGTCTACCTCCAAGCTCAGATCAGCCGCTGTACACTGACATAATGGTAGCCGCCTAAGGCTAAGCAGTTTTTCCCTATTGTAATATAGTGGAAGAAACTCACAGGAGGGGAACTGGGCAGCATGGCCGGCGCCGAACGCCTCTGGGACGCTGACTGGCGCAGACGGGCTTGCCTTTGGCGCGGCGCGCCCGCTGCGCGCATCCGTTTGCATTGGGAATATATAGGCTAATGCCTATGATGCAAACTGGATCGCTAATGCAGCTGAGGAAGCGGAAACTGCGTGGGCAGAAGTGAGGAGCCCGATAGTAGACCCAGCCCTCCGCACAATGGGCGTATCAGCCGCAGCAGACCACGACTGGAGGAAAAGCAAGATGCGAATCGGAGCAGCTAAGGAGGTGTAGGCAAGCAGAATCAAGTAAAGTGCAAGCGCGCGTAGGTAGGAGAAATTGTTAAAAAGCACAGAGTAATTCAGCCACACATATACAATTTAAAAGGTATTAAAAACCTAGTAGCAGGGCAGGAAACACTAAATCCTACCTCTGTCAGCTGCGCGCGTCCGTTTTCATCGGGAATATATAGGCTAATGCCTATGATGCAAAGTGGATCGCTAACGCAGCTGAGGAAGCGGAAACTGCGTGGGAAACAGGGGCTCAAATTGGATCATAAATTCAAAGCTGTTCTAAACAGGGGCCCCCAAAATATGTTTGGCCCAGGGCCCCCAAAATACTTAAGATGTCCCTGGCCGACTTACCAAAAATACTCAGCCAATCGAACAGTTTCGGCCCTAAAATGAATGGCACACATGCAAGCTGTCTCTTATATGCGGATGGCTTAGTAATTTCTGACCTGACAGAAATCGGCCTCCAGATGTAACTAGATGTCTTCTCGGACTATTGTAAGAAGAAAAAACGTACAGTTAATATGGAAAAGATCAAAGTACTGCCAATAGGAAAGAAGAGGATAAGGTCAGTCTGGGCTATAAATAAAGTCAAAATTGAAACAGTCAAAATATATAAATATTTGGGGATGTGGTTCTCAAACGACCTACAGTGGAAGGAACACCTTGACTCGATAGAAGCTAAGGCACATTCATCCGTAGGGGGACTTAAGAAAAGTGAAAACCGCTATGGGGGCTCCTCTGTAATACCTGTGCTGGCAGCCTACCTGGGTATGATAAGGCCAAAGTTCCAGTACGGTGCAGAGGTAGTCGGCAAAAGAGGGAAATCAAGCTGGGATTTGGAAGAGGGTGGGTGCTTAAAAAGATTACTTTCTCTCCCTCCTTCTACAATGGTGCAGCCAGTCAGAATAAAAACAGGACTGATCGGATGAACCACCTAGCATATGCAGAGATAATACATTTCTGGATAAGAATGGATTGCGAGGACATTCCAAAAATGTAATCATCATGCAAAAGTGAGATACAACAAAGTAAATTAACCTGGGCATGTGTAGCCAGAGGGAGGATCCTTGAGCTGTTGTGGGGCATTAAACATAGAAAGTGATATTGATGAGGTAGGCATAAGTAAATATGAGCTTAGAAGAGTATCTAAAAGAGTATCCAGAAAGGAGGATTTAATCTACCAAAGGAAAAAGAAATCAGTATCCCTCTTGATGAATTCATGGTTGGCGGATGAGACATTCTCCTACCGGGAGAAACTCCCAAATGTATTGTTGTGATGAGGTCTCTTGAGATTTAGATATGGGGTCAATAATAAAGTCTTGATGTTGGATGTTCTGGATATCTTGCTAAATAATGACAAAACTTGTAAATGTTGTCTCAATATAAAAGGAGATCTTACACATATTTTAGTGGATTGCCTGTGGTTCTTAGCTCAACTGAAGATTTTATTAAAACCAGTTTTTAAAAAGTATGACATTAGGGATTGGGTGCAAGCGCTTAAATTGCTTGTGGAGATGAGATTTCTGGATGTAACCTGCACTATGAGGCAACTTTTATTGTATGCAGATTCATTACAAAGGGCAAATTGACTATTATTATGAAGGATGAACTGGGGTCTTAATTAGGGACCAATTGGGGGGTGATCTTTTATTGTCTGTGTATAAAGTTTAAGGATAGATCCATTTATTTTATGAGGAATTGTGGTTTTAATGATGTTTTATTGCAGTTTGCGACGTTAACAATTGATTTTATGTTATATATGTGTGATTGTGATTTTAACCACTGTTTATATGTTATATATGTGTTTTACTGTGTGTTGTTCAAAAAAACAATGGTCTAAATAAACATATGTTTTGACTGACTGACGGACTTCTCATTTCAGGCATTTGACCAATTGTTCATCAGATAGAATAGTTGAAAGAGAGACTGGGTCTGAAACATCAGCAACTTCTGTTGCTTCTACATAATCAATCAATCAATCAATTCAACTTTATTCGGTTTCAGCACATAAAACCATAAAGGTTATTGATACATCAAAATTTCATAAAATATAAACACAATTTATCACAATTAAATAACATTCCACGATGGTCCATAATAATCCACAACCTAAGGTGCAAAGTTTAAATACCAATAATCTTAACCCTCGATTTAAAAACCCGGCGGCGGAGTAAATTTATCCCAGGGCTATTACTAAAATATATGTATCATAAAAATAAGCATAAACCCTGAGCCTTGTTAACATTTAATCAAGACAAGCCCTAGCCTTCAACACGGATTTCAGGTAACTAAGGACAAAAAAGATACATTCATCTTGCAACAATTGTAAATACAGGAGAGCTGGGCGAGCCTGCTTAAAATTCATCCTCTTTAAAATCGGGGCAATGAAAGACTTCCGGGGGACCTCATAAAATTTACAAAATAATACAAAGTGTAGCAAATTCTGTGGGGACTCACCGTCGCAGCCACAGGGTGCTAACCGCTGGCCTCTACTGCTCCCCCTGGGTATGGCCAGCAGGAAGTGAAAAAGATCCAGGCGAAACCTTGTTAGTAAAAAACGTTCATAAATACTTAAAAACCCCAAGAGATAAGGCTCAGCTAGTGATGTTGTCTTTAACATTACAAATTTACGGACGCTGGGTTTACGCAGCTCTAGCTCTTCCCTCTCAAGTTTCCTTAGACTGCTAAAGGACTCCCTAATTAACCCCACATCCTTTTTGGTTATTTGTTCAGGGTTGCTGTACAATTCGGCTCGTCCTAACCTTTCGAAGCTACTCTTAATATATCTGAGCCAGGGTATGTGGAGGGCATGGTCAAGAGTCATGCACTGTTTTAAAATCAACTGACTCAACGTTAATCCCTCGCTCAACCAAGTTTTCAACCAGAAGGTTAGGGGACGGAGTGCCAAGATGTCACTTAAATAAGGCACCCCCAGTTCTTCATGTACCACCATGTTAGACGTGCCACGAGGAACACCCAATAAGCACTTCAAAAATGTATTCTCTGATACTTGTAAGTCGTTTGTAGTAACGTGCCCCCATATTTCGCTGCCATAAGAAGCTGTCGCTACACTCTTGGGTTGATAAATCTTTAGCAGCGCTGCAATGGGTCTCTTTCCCAATTTTGAAGCAAAATTAAAAATGGCTGCATTCACCCGCACCAGGTTTCCCCTCTTTCTCTGTTTAAGAGGGCCCCATTTCAAATGGTCATCCATTACGACCCCCAAATACGAGAAAACGTCAGTGCGAGGTACCTTAGCTGAACCTACCCTAAATTGAAAAGATTTTTTTGGGCGAGTACCCACCTGCATAACATAGGATTTAGAATCATTAATAGATAAATCCCGATCCGACATAAAGACGGAAAAGGCATCAAGCAGGGTTTGTAGCCCCCTAGCGGTCCTGGATATAAGTACCACGTCATCTGCGTAGAGTAATACGGGGAGACCCCAGTTAGCAAAAGGGCTTTATCTAAATCATTGATATAAAGGTTAAACAAAAAGGGAGCCAAGATACACCCTCGGCGTACACCTCTTCTTATATCAAAGTTCCGTGTCACCCGTAGATCCTGCGAGAATCTAACATGGGCCTTGGTTGCACGATGAAGGTCTTCTAAAAAATAGATAATATTCCTGTCTACCCCAATATCTAACATGGACTGGCATAGTTTGGCCCTGTTCACGTGATCAAACGCAGAAGACAAGTCCATAAATGCTAGAGAAATGGTACCAGAGCGTGCAACCGTATATTTGTTAAGAGTCATAGTGAGGTTAAGGCACTGAGCCACCGTGGAACGGCCTGGACGGAACCCATACTGTACATTTGATAATATATCATGTTCCTCTGCCCAGCTGGTCAACCTATCTAAAAGCACTCGACCCACCACCTTAACCACCGAATCCAACAGCTAAATCGGTCTATAGCAATGTGTACTATCACGGTCACCCTTTTTAAAAACTGGCACTATAGTCGAAGTAGCCCAGGACTCAGGGCATCCGGTCTTTGCCGCAGCATTAATTATGGCAACAAGAACCGGGGCCCAAAAGGTAGGGTCAGATTTAAAAATATCCGGAGGGATACTGTCGGGTCCCGGGGCTTTATTGCTTGTCAGCCCAGCAACACCATCCTCGACCTCCCCCAAACCAAAGATCAAATCAGGAGTGGCTTCCTCTCAACCTGTCTGACAGTTTAGCTCAGGTGGGCTCTCAAACATGGTTTCAAAATGGAGCACCTATTCATCCTCAGTGATGTGTGATCCTACTGCACTACCTTCGTCATGCTCTAAAAAGGGGCTGTTAATAATGCTCCAGAATCTAGAGCTATACCTCAAAGTGCTAGCCTCGGTCAACCCCCTCCACGCTTCCTCCTTCAAAACAGACTTGCGTTTGGCCAGTTCCAATTTGTAATCTTTTTGACACGCTCTGACCAGAGTCTGGTTTCTTGGGCTACTGTTTAAAGCTTCCCGCAGCTTTCTTGCCGCCAGCGAGCAAGAGGAATCAAACCATCTAGGGGTCTGGATGACTGTGCCGCAAGCCAGGACACTTAAAAGGTCACCTACTTTACCAGAAATGATATTAAAAGCACTGATAACCTCCCCCGGAGATGTATGCGATGAGGTACACAAAGCTAATTCACTAGCACATGATTCTGTTACCGACTTATAAAAAGCATCTAGGGAAATCTGTGTCCACTTTAACCGTCTTCTACCATCTGTTGTTCTCACTGACCCACTTTGCTCAGCTCCTCTTTTGCATGTCAATAAGGGTCCACAGAATTCAACACAAAGAGGGTTATGGTCACTATGGGTGCTTTCTTGTATGGAAAAACCCAAAAATAAAGATTGTAAAAATGATGAGATTAATATAAAATCAATGAGTATGCCACCACCTCTCCCTTTAAAGGAAGGGACAGCGGCCTTGCTGCAAGGATCCATTAGTGACATAAGGGACATTAGATCAAATTTGTGAAGGAGATCATTCAGAACATCCCCCTCTACAGAATGTTTGAAATGGATTCCCCTCACATGTGGGCAACCTAGGTCAGCCAATCTTGAAACCCTAGGATCTCCACATGGGTGGATGTTAAAGTCCCCAGCAATTATAAGGTTTTGGAGGACAGCTGTACAGTGTTGCCTTATAAAAGACCCTAACAAGGTAATATTATACCCACCATTGAGACATGATACAGAATTGTAAAAATTAATAAGCCCCAGTTTGTTTGACCCCTTTCTTAATACCAGAGACTGTATGCACGAGCTCGTTGTAGGCAAGACCTGTATCTGGCAATATACCGCTAGAGAAATATAAATAACAAGACCACCCTTTGGTCTGCCAACCGAAGAAGGGGGGGCCGGGACAAAAAAAGACTTGTATCTTTCCAGGAATAAGCTACGATCCGCCAACCATGTTTCCTGCAAACAAATCACACAAAATTGTTTCACAAATGCAGCCCACAACGGGTCAGCGAACTTATTGGCTAGACCTGCAACGATCCAAGATATGACGTTATTGTCATGTACGTGCAAACACCCATGGCTTGGCCCTAAAAAGTCCTGCTGGGCTTTGGGATTCTCTGAGTCCATGGGTGGAGGACTACCAAGTCAATCACAGGCATCCATCCCAGCCAGAGAAGTAAACCGATTGAACAACTCCAAAGGAGGTGGACCATAGTCCTGTCGACGTATAGGCATGTGATTTGGATAAACTGAAGAAGAAGGCAGGTTCAGTTGAACGTTCCTGGTAGATGGAGCTATTGGCAACAGACCGTCAGATGGAACCTTGTTGGCAATGTTCGTATAATTACACCCCCGTAACTTTAGTTTATAAAAAAAGCAAAGTGGTAGGGCCATGATGGACGACTTAGGACCAAAAGGAGCAAAGTGTGGGTCTGTGAACAGGATCCTTTCTGCTATATGAGGCCTGTTAAAATTTATGATAACACAGTCACCCATACACGATTTAGGAGAACTGCCAATCCAACTGACTCCTCGCACCATATTAATGTCTTTCTCCACCCTCACTCCTAGGGTGGTATTGTGCGATAGCCAGTATAAGACTTCATTCTTTAACTGGAAAAAAGTCCTCCTTGGTACCCTGGGGGAGAGTTGGCACATTCCCCAATATCACTACATAGGGGGTAGATTCTGCTGGTAGATGAATCACTGGTAGGCGCTGCATATGGGCCTCCCCTCCCCCATGAGGTCGCCCCCCTATTAGATGGTTCTCCACCGTGTGAGAAGCCCGCGTGGCCGGTCTGTCCATGTTGCTGTGGTTTACACCCGGAATAGGCACTGGATGGCTTACAGATACCTGTACCCCCAGTGACTGTGATTGCCTCCCAATGTTTATAGGTGGACCTGACGGAGTAAGACTGTCCGAGCTTAGAGAGACCGATGGAATGCTTAGTTCTGGTTGGACGACTGACCCTCCAATTGATGCAGGTGAAATACAGCATTTGAGGTCCAATAGACCCTTTTCAATCGATGTCAAGCGATGGATTATCGGACCCAATTTGGAGTCCAACATGTTCTTCATCATGACCTGGAGAGATTCTAATGCACCCATCAAATCTGGCTTGGTCAATATTTGGGTAGTCATTGGGGACTTTAGGTAACAGGTTAGGTTTTGATCTTTTAGCTTTACCCCCCACTGTTTGGGATTTCCTTTTTGTACCTGTCCCTAAACTACCCGACTCAGCCATTGATAAACTCCCTTGCGTGGTTGAACCGACAGCTTTTAACATTTCCGCATGCTTGCTGGGGTAATCACAGCGTGCCCTTGATTTAAAGATACTTCATTATGCCCCTTGTTGTTAATAGTGATGGCAGGGGAAAGGGGTAACTGTTGAGCTGTAGGATGGAAGGTTATACCGGTACAATCTTGCACGACCTCACGCGACCCCGGATTATTTGACAGATTTAATAAGTCATAATTAGCGCTGGGCAAAGGTAAGTGTATGTCTGCGATAAGGGATGGAGCAGTGACGGGAGACCTAGAGAGACGTCGATTTACCAGCTCAATCTCCTTGTCCAGCACTGCTGCAGCTCGCTGGAGAAACGAGTCCATGGTGACCACTGAGGTGGTAGTACCTGCCGCGGCCCTCCCAGGGGCTACTGTCACCTTGCGCTTCCCATTGATATGTCCGAAATGTTCAAGTTAAAGTTCAAGTTAATGCGCTTAAATAACGGGGCATAGACCCAGGAGCTGATAAGGTATAGTTGATTAACTTAAATATGTAAAGTACAACTCCAGGACCCCAGATCGCAGGAACACACAGCTAACAACTCCCCTGCAACCAGCGTACTTAATACCAATACAGAAACAGTTCAAGGTAAGGCCAGTCTTCCTACCTTCCTACCTTTTCCTTATCCGCTGAAGATGCTGCAGGAGGTCAGGCAGTGAGACTGTAAAGTACTCAATGGGGCTGAATCTGGGCACAACGATGTAGTCAATCAGCTGTAGTCCATGGAGAGTGTAGAAAACTCCCAATGACGTGCCAAGGGAAAAGGCCCAGCCCAGCCTCATCCGGTCTCAGACAGGTGCAGACGGGCCTGCCCTTGGCCCGGGCTTTGCCCGGGCGCAGCCAGGCACGTGCGCGCGCGTCCCGCACTGCGGGAGCCCTTGGCTGGATATATGCACCTCCTGGCGCTCTAGAACAACGTTGGCGGCATGCGTGCCACGAGGCAACCTGGGAGTAGTAGTCCCCGCCTCCTCCGGGGTCCGGTGTCGGTAAAACAATGAGGGCACCCGGGAAGAGCAGACAGCAGTAATTACGAGCTCCCGCACTGCGGGAGCCCTTGGCTGGATATATGCGCCTCCTGGCGCTCTAGAGCAACGTTGGCGGCGTGCGTGCCATGAGGCAACCTGGGGATAGTAGTCCCCGCTTCCTCCGGTGTCCGGTGTCGGTAAAACAATGAGGGCACCCGGGAACAGCAAACAGCAGACAGCAGTAATTACGAGCTCCTACACCGTTGATGCAGATCCTGGACATTGGTGACATCACCTCCCAGTTTCCCAGAGCAAGATCAAATTGACCAATTAAAGCACCAAAAAGATTGATTGAAGAGATCTGAATGTATATGTCTATCTATATAAATATTTTGTAAAAATGTTTAATTTTTTATTTAACAGGGAGGAGATGTAGTGTCTTGTGAATTAGAAATTATGAAATCTCTTATCCTCCAGATGGACTCTGTAGAGCTGTGGCATAAGTGTCAGGGCAGAATGCACCAAAGGCTGGCTTAGAATGTGGGTTCCATAGTTACACGCAGAAGAATAAAGACATGTATTACTAAGCTCCATGCGTGGCATAGTCCTTTGCGGGTACCAAGACTGGGGAGGACACTATAGAGTGGAGTGGGGTGTCGTGGAATGGAGTTTCATAGAGTACCATAGAGTGGAGTGGAGCAGAGTGTCTTAGAGTGGAGTGTTGCTAGAGTGGTGTGGCATTGAGTGGAGTTGCATAGAGTGGATTGGCATAGAGTGACTTAGAGTGTCATGTTATGGACTGGAGTGAAGTAAAGTGTTGTACTGTGGAGTGCCATAAGGTGGAGGAGAGTAGAGTGTCATAGAGTGGAGTGGTGTAAAGTGTCATAGAGTGTCATAGAGTGGAGTGGCTTAAAGTGGAGTAGAGTGGAGTGTTGTAGAGTGTTGTAGAGTGGTGTGGAGTGGTTTAGAGTGGAGTAGTGTTGTACAGTGGAGTAGAGTGGAGTGGCACAGAGTGGTGTAGCGTAGAGTGGCATAGAGCGGTGTAGAGTGTCGCAGAGTGGAATATCATAGAGTGGAGTGGCATAGAGTGGAGCAGAGTGGAGTGATGTAAAGTGGCGTAGAGTAGAGTAGAGTGTCGCAGAGAGGAGTGGGTTAGAGTGGAGTAGTGTAAAGTGGAGTAGAGTATCACAGAATAGAGTGGCATGGAGTGTAATGTCATGGAGTGGAGGGGAATAGAGTGGAGTGGAGTAGTGCAGAGTGGAATGGCATAGAGTGGAGTGGCATAAATTGGAGTGAAGTGTCATAGAGTCAAGTGGAGAGTCATAGAGTGGATTGTCATAGAGTGGAGCGTCATAGAATGGAGTAGAGTACCATAGAGTGAAGTAGAGTGTCGTAGAATTAGAGTGTCAAACAGTGGAATACAGTGCTGTGGAGTGGCGCAGCATGGAGTGTAGTGTAGTAATGTGTATTGGCATAGAGTTCAGTGGTGAAGAATGTCACAGAGTGGGTTGACATTGAGTGTCATAGAGTGGAGTGTAATAGATTGGAGCAGTGTTGTAGAGTGGGGTGTCATAGAGTGGAGTGGTATAGAATGGAGTAGAGGTGGGTGTCATGGAGTGTCATAGAGTGGAGTAGAGTGTTGTAGATTGGAGTGGGGTGTCCTAGTGTTGAGTAGGATGGACTAGAGTGTTGTAGAGTGGAGTGGCATCGAGTGGAGTAGAGTGCAGTAAACTGGAGTGTCATAGAGTGTTGTAGAGTTGTGTGGTGTAGAGTGCCATGGAGTGGCATAGAGTGGACTAGTGTCATAGAGTGGAGCAGAGTGGAGTAGTGCCATAGAGTAATCCAACAAGAAAGAGGGTATGCAGTTCCTAAAAGTCACAAAAGAGAGAGCAAGATGAGGTTGGCTATGTGTGAGACAATGCCCACTGAATGAAGGGAGGAAAAAAGGGTGGGAATTCCTCCTTTCGGAATTAGTGCCCTCACACACCCAGCCAGCTAGGTGTCATGCTTCATCATAGGGCTTGTTCCTTGTCAGGCGGCGCAGCAATACCCGATGGGCACCCTATGAGGGGCTCTTTGGCGGAGATCTTTTATTCCATGCCGTTTGGTGCAGTGGGTGTGAGGGACCTAAGAAGTGTAGATGTGTGGAATGTAGGTCAATTGACCATGTGAGGATTAAAACAGGAATAGAAGTCCAATCAAGACAATTTTAATGAAACCGACTTCTATCCTGATTAAAAATGACAATGTGGCGTGTTCCTGTTATAATGCTACAGGATGTTACGCGCTAAGAAGTGGTTGACATGTTTCTTGCCATCATGTCAAGTTAACGGGAATTCATCATGAACAGCACCCTAAGTGTGGTCCCGGCAGTGTTTGGGGTAGGTCCGCCGACGGTCTCGCGGTGAGAGCACAACACTACATGACAAGGTGTCTGTACATGCCGGGAGTCGATGTTTCGAGTCAGTCACCCAAGTAGGGTTGGCTGAACCAGTTTACAGGTACCACACTTAGGGTGCTGTTCGTGGTTTATCATTGTTACTCGACTAGACAACCACCATTAGTGTAGAACTATCGTTTAGGTCCTGATGAATTGCCATCAACTTGTCATGATGGCAGGAAACATGTAGACCACTTCTTAGCGTGTAACATCCTGTAGCATTATAACAGGAACACGCCACATTGTCATTTTTAATCAGGATAGAAGCCGGTTTCATTAAAATTGTCTTGATTGGACTTCTATTCCTGTTTTAATCCTCACATGGTCAATTGACCTACATTCCACACATCTACACTTCTTAGGTCCCTCACACCCACTGCACCAAACGGCATGGAATAAAAGATCTCCACCAAACAGCCCCTCATAGGGTGCCCGTCGGGTATTGCAGCACCGACCTGACGAGGAGCAAGCCCTATGATGAAGCATGACACCTAGCTGGCTGGGTGTGTGAGTGCACTAATTGCGAAAGGAGGAATTCCCACCCTTTTTTCCTCTCTTCATTCAGTGGGCATTGTCTCACACATTGCAAACCTCATCTTGCTCTCTTTTTTGTGACTGTTAGGAACTGCATACCCTCTTTCTTGTTGGATTACCTATGGGCATGTATGCTGAACCTGTGTAAAAGCCCTAAGTCCCCCTTCTTTGGTTACATAGTGTCATAGAGTGTCATAGAGTGGAGTGGTGCAGAGTGGAGTGGCATGGAATGTTGTAGAATGGAGTGGCATAGAGTGTCAGATAGTGGGGTGGCGTAGAGTTTAGTAGAGTAGAGTGGAATAGATTCAAATGGATTGGCATAGAGTTGCATAGATTGTTGTAGAGTGGAGTGGCGTAGAGTGAAGTGGCTAAGAGTGGAGTAGAGTGTTACAGAGTGGAGTGGCCTAGAGTGGAGTAGAGTGGAGTTGTATAGAGTGGAGTAAAGTGTAGTGGGTGGAGTGGCATTGAGTGGAGTAGTGTAGAGTGGAGTGGCATAAAGTGAAGTGGCTATAGAGTGGAGCGTCACAGGATCACATGGTGTACAATGGAGTGGTGTAGACTAGAGTGGAATGGAATGGAATGGAGTGGAGCAGAGCGAAGTGGAGTGGAGTGGAATGCCATAGAGTGGAGAGGCGTAGAGTGTAATGGGGTAGAGTGGAGTAAAGTGGCATGGAGTAGAGTGGCGTAGAGTAAAGTGGCATGCAGTGGAGAGGTGAACAGTGGAGTGTGGTAGACTGGAGTGGCGTACAGTGTCATCGAGTGTCATAGATTGGAGTGGCATAGAGTGCCGTGGAGTAGAGTGTCATAGAGTGAAGTGACATAGAGTGGAGTATGCATCGTATGGTAGCGCACTGTCATTACAGACAACACATTTTCAATTGAAATTGCCATTATATTTGCACAGACTGATACAACTATATGGTGCACCAACAATAATGTGTGGAAATCAGCATCAGCTGATGTACTGATTTGTTTTGATCGTATGAAAATGTTTGTTTCCACCATACTTTAGGACTTCAAAAAAATATGCTTTATTTTTGCCTTTCTAATTTTGATAAATTCTGAAATATTTGAACAGTTCATTTACAGGCATTTATATTTTGTTGTGTGCTACAGAAAAACAACATCCCAGGCCTTTCTCTTCAAACCCCAGAAACCAGCAAAATTGTCACATAAATCCTCTCACTTCTCAGACCGAGAAATAAAAATAAACACCAAGCTCCCTCAGAAGACAAAGCCTAACATTTAACCTCTGTCTTTGAATGCACAACTCCTTTCATCAATGAGGCAATCATATATCTCTGTGACTGCAACAATGATTCCCCCAAACTTGGTGGCAAAATATCCCTTCGCTGCTAGTGAAGATGATCCATTGTTCCAAAATGCCAATGAGTTTGCAAACTTTGCTTAACAAGTTTGCCATTTTTACCAACACCAAATATATTGCATTTAATCCCAGTAGATCTTTTCGGGGTAAACTGAACATGGATCAAACCATGTTGCTGTGGGTCAAGGATTTCGATTACTTGGGAGTTAGGCTGGCAAGTTAACTCTCTTAGAGACTGCAGATTTAGAAAAGTCCCTTAATCTTACAGCATAGAGCTGCTGAAGTTCTAAAACTGTGAAATGTAAACACTTTTCATCTTAATTTCCTCTTCTGCAAGTGAATCGAGCTAAAGGCCTAAGTACTGTACGGCTCAGAGATTTGGGGCAAAAACAACATTAAGAGGTCGATTACGATGTTGGTTGGAAAGCGTTCCGACCAAATCGGTCTCGGAATGGTTTCCGACCGAATCGGATCTGGGGAGTCCGACCGACTGATTACGTTGCATCCCGATGCTTCCGGATACTATTCGGTCGGAATCCCATTGACTTCAATGGGAGCCTGTATTCCGAACGAATACACAGGCTTCCATTGAAGAAAGAGGTGGTTGTGGAAAATCGTGCATCCTGTGGCGGGCCCCCCTTGGTGCCTGCCACACTGTGCATGGTTGGAAAGGGGGGTCCTTGGGTACCCCCACGGGCCTGATTCTGAAGGCCCCCGGTGAAGGGGGGCCTGCTGCGGGCCCCCAAAGTCAGCTTCCGACTGCTGATCCGAGTCGGAACAACCGATTCGGAAAGGCTGTCCGAATCTGTCATCGTAATCGCTCTGTCGGAAAGCTTACGAGTCATTCCGAAACGTGGCCCGTAGACACACACGATACGGCTCCGACTGACTCGGACTTTCCGAATGCCGTTCGGTTCGGATTCGGAACCGATTCAGAAAGTCCGAACATCGTACGTGCTCGTTCAGAAAGGTTTCCTATTCGGTCGGAAACAAGGCTTCTGAATCCGGTTCGGAAGGCCCGGATCCAATTCAGAACTTTTCCGAACGGCATCGTAATCAAACCCTAATTGTCTAGACAGAACAGAAAATACATCTATAAGATCTTTACTGAATTTCACACAAAGTGCCCCAGTGATCTCCTTTCATTTTGACGAAAGTCTCAAAAGTATTGTTTATGTTGGTAACTTAAAACTGCTTCTTTACTGTCTGTGAATTTGGTCGAGAGATCATTTTAAATCTTAGAGGATTTCTCTCATTGAGCTTAAAAATATGACTAATCTTAGTTTCACTCCCTAGGACCCAGCAACATATTTGATGATCCATAATCTACTTCTAGATAAACTGCAAAATTATCAAAAAATAAATATTTTTTTAATGGAAAGGAGTCAATGCGATGCAAGACGTCGAGGCCCAGTTCAAATATTTCTTGATTTAAAAACTATTTTACATTTCAAGTCTTTTTTCGATCATATTATCCTGAAAGATAAAAAGTATTTTTGAAATTCAGACTTGGGATTTAACCCACTAACAGCTTTTGCTGCAAATGGTCTTCAGACAATCTTAGGTTTATTATATCCCTGTCTGTATGATTAGTGTAGAAATTGGGGCTCATTTCCTCTTTTTTTGTACCGCTCTCCGTCTCCTTAGGAAAGAAAGAGATTAATCCTATTTATCGCAATTTGGGTACCCAGCAATACTGCAGTTCAATGATGATTTTTAAATCGGATACCTATGGTTTTGTAGTTTTTGGGCTGCCCACGTTTGTGCCCTCTGTTTGTGTTTCAGATATAGGTCTTGTGACCAAGAATCTAGCTCTGTACTGCTGTTAAGTCTGTACAGTTTTAACTTTTTCAAGGGGAATTGTATGTTTACTTTATTGCATTGTATTTATTCTCATACCTTGCATTTTATTTCTATTTTTATATTTTATTGGAGAATTTCAGACATAAACACACATTGATTGATTGATAACAATGGAAAGTCGATCAGTAGATATTCACTGATTGATAAGCACTCCCAGAAACGCCCCTTCCGCACAGCAGAAAAATGTGAGAGTGACACAATGGTCAGTTTGGCCCTGATTGTTGGGGTCATAAAATATGGATTGGAGAGGGAAAATGTCTGTTGACCTTGGTGTGCCATACGAGGCTGGCTTGCAAATTAAGAGGACATCCAGAGAGCCATAATATTCACAAATCTTGGCAAAACCTTCTCCAGAATGTGTTTTACTTCAATGCTTACACCTGTTTCAGGTAAATATATGTGGTGTAATGATTTTAGGAAAAAGCCCAAGATAATGTTCCTGTAGGGTCAGGGATTTCTTCACATGGAAAAAAATGTTGAGTGTGGAGAAAATGAGCAAGGGACAGAATGCGCTGTTATATATTTCCACTAAACATTTGAATAGATTTTTCTCCTTTTGACAAAATGCAGTTGGAAGTTTTAGAACACCAAGAGATTGTTTCTTCTCGAGCACGCCTGTCACTTTTGTGAAGTACAAAATGTTAATATATCATGTGAATTCACGTTTGCATGGTTGTCCAAAGTCAGCTTTCCTTACAATGCATTTTAGAATCTTTATTGTATAAAAAACACGATCTTAATGAATTTATTATAAATGAGTCTAAGCCTTTGAATCTGGAGCACAGAACAGCAGTAAAAGAGTGTTGACATAACGTTGAATACCTGCATGGAGTTTTATCACTGCACTGTACAGATTCTGCGCCTCCTCAGCAAATCCTACAGCTTCCTCTTTTACCATTCTCGACTGAGATCCTAATGCAGCAGCACACTTCTGGGGCACCTGAGGCTTTTGTCAAGACACAGCAAACGCTAAACTAGAACTGCCAGCTTACAGCATCGCACAAACATGTATGTGCTCCAAGTAATCTAGGTCAGCACAATCTAAAACAAAACAGCCTAACAACCTTTGCTTTGTCAGAGCCTTGGATTGGAAATCTGTATAGGTTCAAGTCATAACACTAAATAACACACAGATTCTATACTATGGAAGATCTATTATGACAGTAGCTAAACAATGGGTGTGTTTGTCTGTCAATAAACATTTCAATTTAAATAAAAAATTCCAAGGATTATAACAAAAAGAACCCACCATTTATTAGACTGCCTTTCAAATATATGTAACTGATGACACTAACCGACGGCCAAATTTGATATAGAACCAAAGTTATTGGCAAATCAAAAAATCCCTTTTCAATGAAAGTAAGGCAGCACCATAACTACAAAGTATATATTTTCTTTTTAAATGTGTTTGAATTTACGATGTTAACCCATTCATTTTCCTTTTTTATTAATATGTTTTTATTTAAATTTACAAAAACCGGTTTCTTTTTTAATCATTTTTTGTAATATAAAATGTATCCTTAATCTCCTTATCTATATGTATATGTATTTATATGTATATTGATATATATAATATATTCTCTAAAAAAAGTAATATTATAGTTAGGTAAAATTTCACTGACAGTGCAACGTTTTAAACACGCCTGGCCCAACCCCTTTGCGAGCAGCCAATCCCACGCCACTCATGACCATCTGGCAAGTCCTGGCCACACTCAAACAGAAATATTGACTTTGTCAAGGAGTCACATCACCAAAATATAAAAAGTGAGCTTTTGACTTTCTTAAGGGGTGAGCATATCAATATATATTTAAAGCAGATCTATCATCTTTCCTCAAAAATTACCAATATTTTTAATCTAATGTATATTTCAGCAATTAGCACAATACAATGTTTAAAAATTGTGATTATTATATAAATGTTGAATAAAGTTTTAATTAAAAAAATGTCTGTGGATCTTTTTTAACACAGTTTATAATATTGCATTTTGTGGGCTGAAAAATGTTAAAAGAAAGACTCAGCGATATATATTTTTTAATAAAACCAACATGTTTCTGAGTGCGGGACTCCCATCTCTTTTATTATATTTGGAGGCCACAGCAGGAGCCCTAGGGCCCTCGCGGCCCCAGTCAGCATATAAAGTGGTGGCACACACAACTCCTTTTTTATTTGAGTGCTGCTGGGGGGAGCCATAAGGCCCCCATGGGCCTGCTGGGTGCCCTTGCGGGGGCTAGCCATTTTTATATCCATAGGTGCCCTGGCTCCCATCCAGGTCACCCAAAATATAGGGGGTCATTGGGGTCCATGAGGGAGCCCCAAGGCCCCGCGGGCCAGCCAGCAACTTACTGGGTGCTGGTGGGAGCCGGCACCTTTTCTTTGATCCCGCCTGGGTGGGAGAAACTGTTTTTTTACTGCTTCCACCAGGTGGGAGCAAAGTTGGGTTACCTGGCTGGGAGAGTCAGGACAGGGTATACCCATACTGTCCCGGGTAGGGAACCACCGTATCAGGGGGTAGACTCCCAGGGACACTGTGTAGTATTGCACCCCAGACGATGGCTTCCCCTCCCCTTTTATGTAGAAATACGCCTCAGGGGATGGAGTCCCTGGAACTCAATAGTGACTCGTGGAGGGGAGCTGCATGCCTCACCCCTTTATTTAATGTTTGGCCCGGTCGATGGAGCTCTCGTACCCAATGAAGGCACAGAGATAGGGGCCGCATTCCCCTTCTCCTTAAATTTGCATTTGGTACCAGGGGGGGAGCTTCCGTGGCCGAGAGTGGCTCGAGGAGGGGGAGGGCACTCCTGCCCCCTCACCAAATCTATATAAATGATGACCCTCAGGCTCTGGCCAGCCCCGGGTGTCATATTAATTAAATTAAAAAAGCCAGCCAGCCAGCAAATTGTTTAAGGCCACTTTCTCTGTGTTCTAGTTTAGGGGCTTACATATAGGTAAGTATTAGGTTTGTTAATTTTCCCCCATCTATTACCACTTAATTAAACTGGTAATAGTTAGGGAAAATTGATATATAATTTTATATATTTTAAAAGAAATCCACAGAGTACTGTGGTACTTCCAACGAAATACTGCAATACTTAAAAAAAGATAAAAAATAAGAAAATATGAAAAAGAATTTAAAGAAACATTGCTATACACTATATTTCATAAATATAGTGTACTACAATTATGTTTTTTTGCATATTTAATTCTTTATAAAGAAGCGTATAGAGTACCACGGAAATACAGTGAAATTACCAAACACCTTAAAAATAATTGGTACATTTCTTCAAAAACCTGGTACTTCCTAGGTACTACTGCAGTAGTCAGTAAACTTTTAAAAAAATATTTAGAAAGTATAAATACATTTCCCTACCTATTAGCACTTTAATAAACTAGTAATAAGTAGGGAACAATGATAAAACCTTATACTTACCTATAGTTAAGGCCATTTACCAATTATATACTGCCTTGTGATTGGCATGAACCATAGAATACCGCAAAGCTACCACTGTGTACCATGGCACAATATATTACTAAGACCCAGAAGTATTATTGTATTGCGTTACCCTTTGGTCATGCATGGTCTGGCATGGGCTTAAGTCACATTTACAAAGCAACACATGGCCACTTTCTCCGGCATTGCTTGGTAAATATTGAGAAACGCAAGGCAGCACAAATCCCTGACTTGCGTTAATCTGCACACTATAATACCTACCAAATTTCATGTACATCTGTTAGCCACTCTACTCTGTGCCACTCCACGCTGTGCCCCTCCACTGTACGCAACTCCAGACTACAACACTCCAGTGTATGCTACTCCACTGTACTTCAATCAACTCTACCCTATTCCACTGTATGCCACTCCACTGTATGCCACTGTATGCCACTCAACTCTACGCTATTCCATTGTATGCCATTACACTGTATGCTTCTCCAGTTTACACCAGTCCACTCTACGTCATTCCTTTGTATGCCACTCCATTCTACACAAATACACTCTTTGCCAATCCACTGTGTGCCACTCCACTCTATATCCCTCCTCTCTGTGGTATGCAACTGCATGCCACTCCACTGTACATCACTCCACTCTACACTAATCCACTCTATGCCAAGCTAATCTATGCTATTCCACTGCATGCAACTCCACTCTACGCTACTTGACTTTATGCTATTTCACTTTTCCCCACTGCACTGTGCACCACTCCGTGTATGGCACTTCACTGTACACTTCTCCAGTGTACACTATTTTACATTACACCACTCCACTATATGCCTTTCCATTCTACGCTATTGCACTGTATGCCAGCCCACTCTACGCGACTCCACGCTATTCTACTGTATGCTACTCCACTCTTCCCCACTCCACTGTATGCTATTCAACTCTAACCTACTCCGCTGTACACCACTCCACTATATACTACTGCACTGCCAATTCACTGTATGCTACTCCACTCTACCCCACTCTACGCTATGTCACTGTATGCCACTCCACTGTATGCTACTCACCCTCTAAGCCACTCCACTGGATGCCACTACCCTCTATGCCACTTCTCTGTACGCCATTCCATTTTATGCCACTCCACTCCACTCCACTCTGTGCTATTCCACTGTATGCAACTCTCCTCCATGCCATTCCACTACATGTTATTGCACTCTGCCCTACTCCACTGTACGCCACTCCAGTCTATGCCACTACACTGTACATCACTCCAGTCCGCTCCATTCTATTCTACTCCACTCTATGATGTTCTACTGTATGCCACTCCACTGTAAAGCACTCCAATCTACACTATTCCACTGTATGCCACTCCACTCTACTCCACGCTATTCCATTGCATGCCACTCCACTGTACAACACTCCACTCTATGCTATTCTACTATACTCCACTCCACTGTACGCCACTGCAATGTGCGCCACTCACTGTACGCTAATCAACTCTACTCCAATCCACTCTATGCTATTTCACTGTATGCTACTCCAGTCTATGCTACTCCAGTGCATGCTATTCCACTGTACCCCACTGCACTGTATTCCATGCAACTCTACCCCACTCCACTGTATGCTATTCCATTGTATGCCACTCCACTCTATGCCAATCTACTGTGCGCCACTCCACTCTGCTAATCCATTCTATACTATTCTACTACATGCGACTCCACTCAACACCACTCCATTTTATGTTATTTCACTCTACCCCTCTCCACTGTACGCCACTCCAGTTTATGCCACTCTACTGTACGCCACTCCACTGTACGCTACTCCAGTCTGTGCTATGCCTCTCTACACCACTTCACTGTATCCCTCTCCATTCCATGCTATTCCACTGTATACCAGTCAACTCCACACCACTCCACTATATGCTATTCCACTGTATGCCACTCCACTGTATGCTGTGCCACTCTATGCTACTCCATAGTATGCTATTCCACTCTAGCCTACTTCACTGTATGCCGCTCCAGTCTAGGCCACTCCACTATATGCCACTGCATAGCTACTTCTCTGTACAGTACTCCACTCTTTGCTATTCCACTGTACGCCACCCCACTGTACGTCACTCAACTCTACGATATTCCACTGTATGCCACTCCACTGTATGCCAATCCACTGCTATGCCACTGCACGCCACTCCCCTTTATGCTATTCACCCTCTATGCTGCTCCACTCTACGCCATGCTACTCTGCAGTATTCCACTGTATGCCACTGCACTCTACGCCACTCTGCTGTATGCCACTCCACTGTATGGCACTCCACTCCACTGCACTCTGCACTATTCCACTGTACACAACTCCACTTCATGCCATTCCACTATATGCTATTCCACTCTACCCTACTCTTCTGTATGCCACTCCAGCCTATGCCACTACACTGTATGCACTCCACTCGACTCCACTCTATGCTATTCCACTGTATGCCACTCCACTTTACGCCACTCTACTCTATGCAATTCCACTGCATACCACTCTACTGTATGCTACTCCACTTTACAACACTGACTCCACTCAACTATATGCTATTCTACTCTACTCCACTCAACGCCACACCAATGTGCGCCACTCAATTGTACACTGATCAACTCTATGCCAATCCACTGTATGCAACTCTAGTCTGCGCACCTCTACTCTTTGCTATTGCACTCTACCGCACTCTGCTGTATGCCACTTCAGGGTACGCCACTTCAATGTTCGCCAGTCCACTGTACGCTACTCCACCCTATGTTATTCCACTCAACACCACTGCACTGTACGCCACTCCACTCTATGCTGCTCCACTGTATGACACTCCACTATGCCATTCCACTCTACCATATTCTACTCTATGCCACTCCAATGTATGCGACTCCACTCCATGCTATTCTACTCTACACTACTCCAGTGTAAGCCACTCCACTCTATTCCACTCTATGCCCCTCCAAGCTATGCTAATCTACTATATGCAACTTCACTATACGGTACTCCACTCTGCGCCACTCCAGTGTATGCCACTCCACTGTATGGCACTCCACTCCACTGCACTCTACTCTATTCCTCTGTACACAACTCCACTTCATGCCATTCCACTATATGCTATTCCACTCTACCCTACTCTACTGTACGCCACTCCAGCCTATGCCACTACACTGTATGCACTCCACTCGACTCCACTCTATGCTATTCCACTGTATGCCACTCCACTTTACGCCACTCTACTCTATGCAATTCCACTGCATACCACTCTACTGTATGCTACTCCAATTTACAACACTGACTCCACTCAACTCTATGCTCTTCTACTCTACTCCACTCAACGCCACATCAATGTGCACCACTCAATTGTACACTGATCAACTCTATGCCAATCCACTGTATGCAACTCTAGTCTGTGCATCTCTACTCTTTGCTATTGCACTCTACCCCACTCTGCTGTATGCCACTCCAGGGTACGCCACTTCAATGTTCGCCAGTCCACTGTACGCTACTCCACCCAATGTTATTCCACTCAACACCACTGCACTGTACGCCACTCCACTCTAAGCTGCTCCACTGTATGACACTCCACTCTATGCCATTCCACTCTACCATATTCTACTCTATGCCACTCCAATGTATGCGACTCCACTCCATGCTATTCTACTCTACACTACTCCAGTGTAAGCCACTCCACTCTATGCCCCTCCAAGCTATGCTAGTCTACTATATGCAACTTCACTATATGGTACTCCACTCTGCGCCACTCCAGTGTATGCCACTCCACTGTATGGCACTCCACTCCACTGCACTCTACTCTATTCCACTGTACACAACTCCACTTCATGCCATTCCACTATATGCTATTCCACTCTACCCTACTCTACTGTACGCCACTCCAGCCTATGTCACTACACTGTATGCACTCCACTCGACTCCACTCTATGCTATTCCACTGTTTGCCACTCCACTTTACGCCACTCTACTCTATGCAATTCCACTGCATACCACTCTACTGTATGCTACTCCACTTTACAACACTGACTCCACTCAACTCTATGCTCTTCTACTCTACTCTACTCAACGCCACACCAATGTGCGCCACTCAATTGTACACTGATCAACTCTATGCCAATCCACTGTATGCAACTCTAGTCTGCGCATCTCTACTCTTTGCTATTGCACTCTATCCCACTCTGCTGTATGCCACTCCAGGGTACGCCACTCCAATGTTCGCCACTCCACTGTACGCTACTCCACCCTATGTTATTCCACTCAACACCACTGCACTGTACGCCACTCCACTCTATGCTATTCCACTGTATGATACTCTACGCCATTCCACTCTACCATATTCTACTCTATGCCACTCCAATGCACGCTACTCCACTCCATGCTATTGTACTCTACACTACTCCAGTGTAAGCCACTCCACTCTACTCTATTCCACTCTATGCCCCTCCTAGCTATGCTATTCTACTATATGCAACTTCACTATACGGTACTCCACTCTGTGCCACTCCAGTGTATACCACTCCACTCCAGGCCACTCCACTGTATGATATTCCATTGAATGCTACTTCACTCTATGCTCTTCCACTCTATGCCACTCCACGCTATGGCGCTCCACTGTACACTGATTCACTGTATTCTATTCCAATGTACACCACTCCATCTATGCCACTCCATTCTGCAACACTCCACTGTATGCCACAACACTCTATGCCACATTACTGTACGTCACAATCGTCTATGATATGACACACTATGACACAACACTGTCCGACACTGCACTCTATGAAACTTTAAGACACTGTACTGTACGACACTCCATGCTACATCACTCTACTCCACTCTATGCCACTCCACTGTACTCCACTGTATGACACATGCCATTCCACTCCACTGTACCACACAGCCGTCTCCCCTAACTTTACTCCCCAGTATGGTACGCCAGGCCACTCAACTCCACTTCATGCCACTCTATTATACATTATAACACTCCACTGTTTTACAGTTTGCTCCACTCTATCCTACACAACTCCACTGATCTCTAGTCTACTTTAATCCACTGTACGATAATTTACCAACTCTGCACCACTGTTCGACACTCCACCCTATGCCACTCCACTGTACGAGACCCTACTGTACTCTGTACAACTCCACCCTCCAAGACTCTGCTAGACTCTATACCACTATATGACTACAGTTTGCTCCACTCTATGGCTATACACTCTACAACACTGTACTGCACTGTATGACACTCTACCATGTGCCACTCCACTCCTCTCTAAGGCACGCCACTCTACTATATGCCACAGCACTCCACTATACAACACTCTCCTCCACTTTACAACACTGTACTACAGTCCACCGTACCACACACCACTCTACAACACTATACTGTACAACACTGCCCTGTATGAGACTCTCCACCACTCTACTGGACAATACTCCACAACACTGAACTGTACGACACTTTACTGCACTATACTCCACTCTATGCCACTATATTGTACAACACTCTTCTTTACTCTGTGCCACTGTACGACACTATACTCAAAGACACTCTACTTCATGCCACTCAACTCCACGACACTGCAGTCGATGGCACTCCAATGTACCACACTCAGCTGTACTGTATGACACACCACTCCACTGTACAGCATGCCACTCCACTATACAATACTCCACTGCACTATATGACACACCACACAACTCCACTGCATAACACTTTTCTCCACTATGCCTCTCCACTCTACTCCACTCCACTCTGTTCCACTATACAACACAACACTCTATGACACTACACTGTATGACACTGTCCTCCACTATACTCTAGACACCCCACTAAAGAACAGTCAACTGAATAACATCGGCACTGCAATTTGAAACACATTTTTATTAAATGAAAAAAATAAAGCTTAAGGATAAGTTATAGTTAGGAAAAGTTTATTCTTTCAATACAAAAGTTATAACTTAAATTTCCAATTTATGCACCACCGTCAATTCAGTACAAGTCGTGCATCTCCGGACAGTCTTGTAGCTTCATGCGTCACACTACATTAACTATAACTCGTCCCTTCTCCATGCACAATGCATGTTACATAACTTATAACTTGAAATTATATCCCTCATAGGAACACTTATGACATCTCAAATTACATAATTCCTGAGAAAAAAGTGCATGGTAGAGTGGTGAGTTATTAGTAATGTAGTGTGGCAAGTGAGGTGATGAGATGGTGTACGAAGGTGCGCAACAGTGGTGCTTGTGAAAGGAAGGTATAAAGTCAACAATTTGATACTGTGGGGTATAACCTCAAATTGCACCCAACTCATGAGTTTATTCCCATGTTTTAAGGCAGGTAAACCCTGCCACAAATTGCGAGAGAACATTGTGTGGAATTACGCTTTGTATACCCAATAACGAATGTAATTACAAGCAGTATGCATGTGATTCCTCATTCTCTGGGTCAGCAAACCATGGTAATTGGGTGCAAATTGTGCCCTATATTTGTGGTCCCACTGTATTTAGGCCCTCATTATCTTATGAACACTCATTTTATGGAGCTTTATCAAGCTGTCCTGCATGAGTTTATTTTGCACGGCAAGGTTCTGTGGCGGTGCTTCCATACGAGCGGAGGAGCACCACACCCCCGACACTGCTGTTAGAAACTGGAAAAATAAAATGGTAATAAAAATTATTTTATTACCATTTTACTTTTCTAGCTTTCTGCCCAACAGAGTGTGGGGGCGGGGTCTGTGCGTCATTGTTGGCAAGTGATTGGCAGCAATATGGAGTGGCCCTTCAGTGTGAAATGCACATGTAGGTTTGGCCGGATTCCATGCTACGGCCAAACCGACATGCGCAATTCAAACTCTCCAACCCGAGAGAAGACAAAAGGTTCCAGTGCCTTTTGGAGCGCCGAGGCAGCCTGCTCCAGCCAATCCAGCCACTGCTCTGAGCAGTGTCTGGATTGGATAAGATGCAGTTTGCCTCCCTACGTCACCTCGTCCTCGGAGGAGTCAGAGCCACGGACTGGAGAAAGCGAGGACGTGCTTTAAGGTAAGTGAAACATTTATGTATTTTGCCTTCCTGCCTCGCTGTGTGATTGATTGTGTGTGTTTATAGGGGTGTGTTTATAATTGTGACTGTATGTGTGTTTGTGAGCTTGTCTGTGTGCCCCACCATTTTTTAATGTCACCAACTATGAGTTACATTTCTCTCTGGTATATTTTCTCAGAGAATCTTGTAATGTCAGAGGCTTTTCTTTCAATATGTGCAGCAGGCATGAGAAAGGTGGAGTGAAGGCAGCAACTTCTCTGGTGTTGGAGGAGGTGGTACGTTTTGATGACATTGCCTTTGAAATTGAAATCCTCATGTATGGTCATGTTTAGCTATTTCTTTGGTGTACTCTGAAATATTGCATTAAAATGGACTGTAAATGCTCTGCTGTTCGTCCCTTACCATGCTGTCCTTCAGTTCTCCAGATGATCTGTTTTTGGTGTATGACTTGTGTCAAGATGGATGTAGCTTGTAGAGGTTGGCAAGCCAGCAAATTCATAGCAGGATCAGAGGCAAGAGTCTGGCTTGACTCTACGAGCAAAAGCAAGAGCTGAACCATTAAAGGATGTGTTATGTTAATGATACAGCAGTCTAAGAAAAATATGACAAAGACTTTCAGAATAAAAATAAGTTATTTTTTACAAGCATGTGTTTCACTTTAGTGTTTTAGTTTAAATCACTGCATTAACATGTTATTAGAAATAGTAAATAGGAACTTTCCTAAACCCCAAATCCCTACCAACACTGCCATGAGCGGCCCAAGAAATATCCGTCTGCCATGTGCACTGTAATAAAGCCTATGGGCCCAGTTCACAAAAGTAATCTGAGACAAAATAAGTTATGATTTTGTCTTAAAACCAAAACTTAGGACAAACTTAAGACAAAATCCTAACTTTATTACTCCTAAATGCCTTTTGTGAATACCAAAAGTCGTACAGTTAGGATTTTGTCTCAGATTACTTTTGTGAATCGGGCCCAATATTATTTGTTGTATGTGGCCACACTATTGCCTACATAACCCTACTCAAGTGACGCTTTACATTTGCGCGCAGTCTGATCTAAATGCCACCATGAAGTAAAGTGACTTTTATAGGAGCACACTGTTTTGCCAAGTGAGCAAGACTGGATTTGAACTCAGGTTTACTGGTTACTATGTGCGCAAATTAGCCACTCATAGAATGTCTCCTTCTTGCTCCATTTTGCCACCAAATGATAATACTTTGTTTTAACTTAATTCACAACCTAAATTACTTTAGTATGTTCATTAAAGACTGGAATCACATACTAAGGAAGGAAAACAAAAGTAAGTGCCTGAGATGCTTGGCTCGGTTCTATTTTGGCTCTCCAGTTTCTGTGGTACAAGGGCCAAGCCAGAACGAGATATTCACCCCATGCCAGCCTTGTGTGGGTTGTCTACTGCTAGTTTCTTGTGGCCTTCCATGTTCCGTGAGTCCCTTATTGGAGAAATGGAATGGGAATGTGGACTTGGTTTGTATACACAATGTGTGATGCAGACATTTGAAACGGCTCCTGTAAGAGGTTTCTTGGAGTAGGAGACATGTTTGATCCCACCCATTGTGTACTCGTTTGTTCACTAAAAGTGAAAATGTGCCTTTTTAGAGGATGGGAGATTCTTGTGGCTGGAAGGGGCAAGAGCTGTCAATGCCCGCGGTCTAGACGTTTCAAACACAAATCAGCTTTACCTCTCAATTTCTCTGAAAGTATCTTAAGACTAAAACGATAAATAACACACACGCATACACACACAGACATACTATTATTAAAAAATGTTTTGAAAAGAGAACCTATATATTTATTTGCATCACTGAATTGCCAAATTACCTGAGGTTACTGAACCATTGACATGAAATACGATTTCCAATATTTCATATAATTAAAAACAAATTCTCTCATTTCTCTGTTTCTGCCTAGAATAAATCTTTGTTGATAATTTAGTCCCTTTCGACCCAGTACACTTTTACGTGTTCCACCTAGCCATGCCTACCCTCCCTGCTCCGTCTTCCTGTCTGTGTCTGAAATCCTGCAGAAGGGTGCACATGTCCCTAGATGATTGACACCATGAATAATTACAATCAATAGGAACAGAGCACACTTGATTTCCCAATGATTGACCCAACCATCACTTTGCAGAGTAATGAAATGAGTTATGCCACTCACAGACCTACAATCAGTTAAATGACACATGCCTCTTCTATTACCATCCTTGTCAATGGTACCTGAACATTTCACACTATCTGTGCTATTTTCCGAGTGATAAATGTTAAATGGGAAAAACTCATTAGAACAAGAGCACACCTTTCTTTTTTACGAGAATTACCACAGAAGTCATTTATCATCAGCTGTGTTTTTTTAAAAGTGGCTTATAACATTTCTTTGGTAATGTCACCTCACCTCATTACATAATGTGCCGGAAAAAGCCAAAGCAATAACACAACACCTGGAATTAACGACACTCTGGATATGGCATTATGAGTTTGCAGTTATGGGATAGGGAAGAACAGCAGAAATTTGGGGCATATTTACTATGGCTGATCGCCAGAGAAACGCCACTTTTTGTTACGTTCCTGTGGCGATAATCCCTTTGCCTTATTTACAAGGCGGCGTTAAGCTACTTAATGAGGCCCCCTTTCACACTACGCTTAGCGTGAAAGGGGTGGGCAATGGGTGTTGCAGTTGGCGTTCCGCCGCAACACCCATTGATTTTTACGCTGTCCCCTATTTACAAGGGTGGCGTAAATATGGTGCAGCGCCAAAATTAAGACCAGGCAAAACCTGGTCTTAATATGGCGAAACGAGGAGAAATGTTTAATTTCTCCTTGTTTTTGCTGCTTTTATGCAGCACACATAGGAACAGCAAATCACTATGAATCATTGTTCATGTGCAGGAAGGTGTCCCTTCCTGTACATAAACAATCAATAAAAAAATTACGATTTGCAACTTCTATGTGTGCTGCACAATGCAGCACACATAGGAGTTACAAATCACCATTGGTGATTGTTTATGTGCAAGAAGGGACACCTTCCTGCACATTAACAATCATTCCCTCAACGCAGGCACCCTTGCACCATGGTGCAAGGGTGCCTGTGTTGGCGCTAGGCAGCTGAGTTTAGCGCCAGCGCTAAGGAACACACAGGGATGTGCCATCCCATTGTAAATACGGAACATCCATGCGTTTTTAGCATGGCAGAGCTGGCATTAGCAATTTTTGCTTAAAGCCACGCTTCGCCATTCACTTGTAAGTATGCCCCTTTGTGTTTGCGTACCAATTTCTGTATGTTTTAATGTCATTCTGTATTCTTTTCATTAGCGAAATGTACCCAGGGAAGATATAGCAAGTACATTTTATGCCACACAACTCTTAGGGCCAGATGTACGACCCTTCCGATTTGCGAGTTGCAAATTGTGTCGTTTTGCGACTTGCAATTTGCATCGATTTGCGACTTGTAATTTGCGACTCGCAAATTGGAAATCACAACAGTGTCTCAGACACTGTTTGCGATTCCTAATGGGGTAGCAAATTGCCTGCCTCATTAATATTCATGAGGCAGGTGCAGTTTGCGGCCCCGATGGGAATAGCTAGCACTTCCAGGGGTGGTGGCCTGCTGGGTTCAGCAGACCACCATGTCTGTGACTGCTTTTTAAATAAAGCAGTTTTAAAAAAAAATGCAGTCCGCTTTCCTTAAAGGAAAACGGAATGCATGTAAAAAAGAAAAATGAAACGTTACTGTTTCATTTTTTAAGAGCAGGCAGTGGTCCGTGGGACCACTACCTGCTCTTAAAAAATATTTTCAATGCCAGTCACAAAGGGGAAGGGGTCCCCTGGGGACCCTTTCCCATTTGAGAGTGGCTTACCACCCATTTGAAATGGGTGGTAAACTGCGAGTGTTTTGCGGCCGCAAAACAATCTTACATTGGCGTGCAAGTCGCTATTAGGAAGGGACGCCCTTGGCACGCCCCTTCCTAATAGTGAGTCGGAAACACAATTTTGCAAGTCAGTAATAGGTTACTAGCAAAACAGGGTTTGCAAATAGGGCAGACCTACTTTGCGGTCACAAACGGGCTGATTTCCTGTTTGCGACCACCAAAAACGGTCGTACATCTGGCACTTAATCTCATTTCCCCCCAAATCAAGACTGTGTCTTAAGTTGTAATACGGGCTCAAGACTACAATATGTAATTTATCCAATGGCTGTTTTTAAAATTAGACAGAACTCAACTGACACGAGTTGTAAGTCTCCAAAATGTAAAAAAATACAAATATTGTCACTTATTTTTACATTAGAATGATCTGCTTCTACACACTTAATTAGGTTCAAGGTGCCTACCGATGAGCTGCTATTTACCACAGCCCTACACAGCTATCTTGCACAACCCTATACTGCTTCTGGTATTAGGGTGACGCATGAATAGATTACCATTAAACTTGCTGGATAGTTCTCTTGCTGTCTCTTTGATGTAATCCTCGTCGCAGCCTCTAAACACATAAAGTTCTACTCTTTCCTGTGCAAATTGAGGAGTATATTGAAAACAGCTGGGTAGATTTACCATAAAACAGAGCGACGCAGCGCAGCATCATAGTTGCTGCAATGTGTTGTGCTAGGGGAAGAGAGCAGGGAAGAGATATATTTACAAAATGTGGCGTACTGCTGCTCTGTTTCCATGCACTGATGCACAAATAGGCTGTCTAGTCAATGCAAACCTCTTTGCACCATAGTACGTTAAGGGCAACTTTCTAGTACAAAAAAGATTTGTGCTGGAAAGTAAATACTTTACCAATACTTTGCGCTGCTTTGCATCATTTTGCGAGAATTTGCTGGGGACAGAGTGTTGATAAATTGTCCTAGCAACTCAACCTCCTGGGCCAGCTCTATTTCATCCTCCAAGACCACAGCCAGCAAATGCTTTGCCCATGGAAGACCCAATATGTGGGTGGCCTTTCTGTGTCTGGTAGACCTTCAGGCGAGACCTCCCTCTTTTCAATGGAACAATATATCTTGAATTGGGTAAGATTTTTTCTTGATACTCATAGATATTTTTTATTGAGCAAAACTATATAGTTAAATTATATGTGCAACATTAACATGCAATTTATATTGAGCTGAACTGATGCTTAAAAATGAATTAAAGTAATAAGTAGTCATATTTACTGGTAGTAGGCCACAGAATGTTTAAAAGCAGCTTTGCTTCATAAATGACTCGACAAAGAAATGCTGAAATCAGCATGAAAACTGATTAAACGTTGACCTATCTGTGACTATGGCTTTTAGTGAAGAGCTTTACATAACTCTGTAAAATGTTTCTGATTATTAATAATAATAATAATAATAACATTTTGAAATGTTTGCTAAACAAACCACACAATAGAGAAAAATTGCACCAGAATGGAAAGAATAAAATGTTAACCTTTTAATATATTTTCCTCTCAATATAATGAAGGATGTAGTGCTGAATAATTTCTCATCATATTTTATGTTTCTGTTTCAAACAGTTCATTGTCTTGCTAACATACAATTTATTTAATTAGAATGCTAAAAATGTAGTCAGTTCATCGGAAAGAAGGTCTGAATCCAAAGGCCTCATATGCAGTCACAATTGCAAATTTAGTTTCACACCTCACAATAACTGTCTATAGTCCATTGTTCAATATGTGGGAAAGGAAGATGAGATGCTGTTCTCAGGAGAATCCTGAAAGCCAATTGGACAAGAGGAGAACAAGAGGCAACATGTAATACAACATTTCCTTTTGACTGTTTATATTAGTACATGTTCCGAGAGTAGAATTAATGTCTTTTCCAGATACCTTTTCCTGATGCTTTTCCCCCTTTTTCCATACCCAATCCCTTGGCTGAATGCAGAAAGCTGATTTCTGACGTTTTGAGTTTATTGATGATTGTGGTTTGGTACTGCTACTACAGGATTAATTGCTTTGTTTGCTTGAGACTCTATTGAGTTTCACAAACTTCTCTTTACGGGAAGTTTTGCTGATATTGATAGATTGAATTTGAGCGTAATGCTCTATCTCTTTCTTCCTCTAGAACTTGAATCTCTTTATGGGTACTGACTAACATAATTTTCTCCCCATTCTTAGAATAGGTATTCCTTCCTTTATGGAATGCGCTTATTGCTTAGTTATATGAAAAATGATTTTGTTCTAACCATACTTTTATTATCAGTTCTGTAAACTGACTGAGATATTGAATTCATCGAAAAGAGATTCTACCAAACTTTAATGAAAATAAAACCCTTGAAACTAATTCAAACTCTCACTATTGGCTAAAATTAGCATTTGGAATTGTAATTTTGATTAATTTGATTGTTAGCTCCTTATTTTCATAAAGATCGATCTCAAAGAAAAAGAGAGAAAAGATCAGCTCTGTGCATGAGACAATAAACCATAACTATTTTAAATTGATTCTCACTCTTGCAGATTCTGGTAGCAGAGAGAGGGTTTACGTCTTGAGAAGGAGCTAGAAAATACTCACCCACATTAGAATAATACCTGAGTCCCAAAAGCCCAATGCCCAGAACTTGAAGACTGACGAGGTGCGAATTTCGAAGGTGAGTGCTGAATTGAAGGTGTGTGTATTAATAGGGTTATGCCTCATAAATTGTGATTATTGTTGTCTTTATTGATTGAATTGGAGTATATGTGTTGAATGATCTGGCGATATTTATGTTATTGTGGAGACTTACAGAGTCAGGCTTGACATTGCCTAAGATCCTGAGATATCGATATTGAGTTTGAGAGAAAAGTGTACAAGACACTTTGGGCCCGATTACGAGTCTGGTGGTCCACAGACCGCTAGACTCACAGGGGCATGGTGGTGGTGGTCTAGCGACCGCCCTATTAGGAGTTGGGTGGTCAGAACGCCACAGCCCTGCTTCAGCTGCCGGGGAATGGCAGGTTACCTGGCGGTGTTGGGGGTGTGGAGGCATCCATATGCTTAGCGGGACTGCCGCAGTCCTGCCAAGCATATTAGGAGTTTTCTCTCCACTAGGATTTTCATGGCGGTTCCTCCTGCATGAAAACCCTGGCATAGAGGAAACATAGGATGTCCTACAGGGCCCCCTGGTGCCTCTGTGCCTTGTGGATACACACATGTGGCACAACATGTGCCCCCTGTGTGCATGCACACCGGTTCCTGCACAGCATTGACATTTCAGCCCATGCCGTGCAGGAACTATGTTTTGGCATTCCCATTGCAGTGCCCGGTTTTTGAGGCACCGCCTTGGGAATGCCAAAAAAAGCCCACCAGACAGGAGGAAGCTCCTTATCTGGTGGGCGGCCTGACCTCTGCTTTGGCGGTGCGGCAGCAGGGCCCACCCTGTGCCGCACTGCTAAAGTCATAATCAGGCTTTTTATGTTTTTCTTGTATGCTAAAGGTTTGTGGTGTAGATTGTGAGATACCGTCAAATACACAATTGAGATAGGGAAAATAATGATACATTGTGATTGTACTAATATCAATTGAGTTTGGCAGAACCTGATTGAACAAAGGGTGACACTACATTGATTAGGGTGATTTTCCTGCTGGTCGAGATTTCACCTGTGAATGGAAAATCTTTAGCATGAAAAATCAGAAGATGTGACATTTTTAGGATTCTGATTGTTGAATGACTTTGATTTTTTTCAGCGGAGCAGACAAAGATTGTTTATTTTTCATTTGTTAAAAGTTTTAGAGTTGTGTATACAAGACAAATTGTAAAGGAGGGTGAACTGATGCAAGGAGTGAGATCATACATCATAAAGTGTAGTTCTGGGATTGATTGGTTGGTTGGTGTACTGTCGTGCTACAATTGGTTAGTGATGTCACAAAGTGGTGCACTGTCTTAGGTCAATTGCTTTGTGAAAACTGCATTGAGATTGGTTAACAGGTCTTCAAGGATATAAATTTTGACAGGATTGGAGAAGGATATTTGAGGTTTGCAGACAGAATCAAAATATTGAAATTGTACTACATTTTGAACAAATTGTTATATACAGTGGAAATCATGAAATGTTTTGAAGAATTAAAGAGCTTGGTGAGAGGTGATGTTACAATTCCAAGAGAGGAAGGTGAAAAGGCACCTCCCGAGGGTACACCTGCACATAATAGGACAACAGAATTGGGATTAGATACATGCTTGTGGCTTCGTCAATGGTGCAAGATTGCTTAAAAAGAGGTCCCCTCTAAATACTTCACTTTTGAACTTAATATTATTGAAACATTGAAGGAGAAGCTGTACAAAATGAAGCCACCACCTAGACCTACACAATACGAAGCATTAAACATGTGGGAGAAGCACGAGACAGACAAAGAGAGAAATATCAGAAAAAGACTAGGAGAGCAGTGCGTAAGTATGCAGATGCTCAATGGAATGAAGCGCAACAAAGATGGAGAATAGCTATAGTTGAGGGAACTAGACTATATCCAGCTATTGCCACTGAGACACCAGCGAAATTGAAAAAGAATAAGACACAAGAAAAAGCAAACATAAAGGATAAGAGAAAGGATGAGACAGATAGTGATTCAGGGAATGATATATTACAAGAAATGTTAGCCGAGCGTCCACCACCTTATGTGACCCCCACCACTAGCACAGACAGTAGTGCAATTACAAATGCTACAGGGCCTACTTTCACTGTTGAACCAAGTGTAAATCAGATTGAGAGACCATTTCAGACATCACAGCATTATAGATTGCCCCACCATCTGTTGTCCAGGCACAAACTGTGATTACACCTGGTGTTACTGCCTCAATTAGTACAGTTGCCACAAGTATGTAGCTTAAGAAGTTGTAGGAGGAATAGCTGCATCAGGATTTATCCTGACATCTCAAAATTTGCATATTGTTGCTTGGAAACCAACGCAAATGATTCAGTCCTTGAGAGGGGGAAAGATTGTGTTTACAACCTCAATAATCCAGGGAGAGGCAAATTTATTTCAGGATGGAATTTTCTGTAATGATCTCACACAAGTAGAAATACTACTTACCCGAGCAAAAACTACATGACTCATAAACATATCATAACATATTGTTTATTTGTAAAGCGCACGTTCACCCAGAAGGGTATCTTGCCGCTGAATAACAGATGTTTATTGTTACCCAACTCAATATTACTCATTGTATCGACCTCAGAAGGATGAAAGGCAGACAAAGACTCACAATAGACTTACCTAGTTCAAACAGCGAGTCTAAAACGTTGTCAGATTTTTAATCCATCTACTTTGTTGCCTATAAATGATAATGCTTGTGACAAAGTTGAACATGATTGTCTAGATGTCACAGATTTATGCACAAAGCCAAGAACTGACATTAAAGATGATCCTTTGAATAAGACTGATCAAATAATATTTGTAGATGGCTCATGCTTGAGAAGCAATGAAGGAATCCAGAAAGCAGTTTATGATGTCTGCACAATCAATGATGTTGTGGAAGCTTCATGGTTCGAGGTATTACATCAGCACAAGTTGCTGAATTAATTGCCCTTACAAGAGCTTGCATATTGAAAGCCCAACTAAGAGTGACTATATTTACAGATAGTCAGTCGGCTTTGCTGTTTTCCAGGACTTTGGACAATTGTGGTCGCAGTCTCGCAGAGAGGTTTCATGACCTTGTCTGGTATACCCATAAGTAATGGCAACCATGTATGGAACCTTTTAGAAGCACTCCAGATGCCAAAGGAAATTGCAGTTGTTAAATGCGCAGTTTATCGAAGCAGCAATAATTACATTGCTATTGGAAATAGGTATGCTGACGAAGTTGCACGATATTGTGCACTGGTGGCTTGCACATTTAATGGAGCTTTCACATGTGAATCTGAGGAGGACACTGTTTTTTTATGTTGATGTGTGGGAACAATTCAAAGGAGTTCAAGAAAATGTTTCAGAAGCAGAACAGCAAGGTTGGATCAGAGCAGGTTGTGAGAAAAATTAAAATGACATATGGATGTCAGCTGATGAAAGACCAGTGTTACCCGGCAGTTTGTTATTCCGAATGACACAACATTTTCATGGACACACACATTTAGGGAGAGATTCATGGTAAGACTCTTTATCCAGAACTGGTTTAAACCCATGTTTACAATGCTTGCAGAAGAATTGCGCCATCGCTGTGTGACATGTCAACAAATAATATTGGGAAAGAGAACACCAGTCACACTGAGTGAAGTAGGGAGATCATGAGGTCCCTTCAACTAAATGCAGATGGAATTTATCAAGATGCCTGTGTGAAACGGGATGAGATATGTCCTGGTCATAGTTTGCATTGTCTCATGCTGGGTGGAAGCCTGCCCAACCAGAAGAAATGACAGTCTCACTGTAGCCAAACTGCTATTGCATGAATTGATACCTAGGTACAGTATGCCGGTTTCTCTGGAATCAGATGGAGGGGCACACTTTACCAAATAGGTCCTGAGGATGTTGTGTGCAGCACCACAGATTGAACAAATATTGCACTGTAGCTACAGACCTGAAGTTTCTGGGGTCATAGAACAGCTAACTGGAAACATAAAATCTCGCTTGGCAAAGGTTTGTACTTCCACATCACAGAAATGGCCTGATGCTGTGCCTCTAGTACTGAAGAGTATCTGAAGTATTCCTCATAGGAAGACTGGGTTATTGCCTCATGAAATTCTCATGGGACTTGCTATGAGATTGCCTGCTGTACCTGCAAAGGCATGTGTGAACATCACAGATTATATGATACTCAATTACTACAAGGGACTAGCTGATGTGGTGCGTTCTGTCCCTCACCAGGTTGCAGCTGCCACACTAGATCTGCTTCACGAATAGTGCCATGACATTAATCCAGGAGATTGGGTCGTGCTTAAGCAGCACAATCAGAAAACTTGTCTGGAATCGAGATGTAAAGGCCCCTTCCAAGTAATATTGGTCATGAAAACTGATGGCAAATGCGCTGGAGTTCCAAACTAGGAGCATGCGTCACACACGAGAAGAATGAGTAATCCCTATGAAGAAATTGTTTTCCTTGAGCCTGAACGAAGAGCACTGACGACTGTGCCACTGCAAACTGAACATCAACAAAGAGCAGTGACACAAAGATCACAACAACATCAAGGAGAAGAAACGGGTGAAGACCAACATACAGTTGCACTGAATCCAGTGCCTGTCATTTCACAAAGTGGCATTGAGGTCTTTGACGAAGAAGAAAAAACAAAACCTCAAATTGAGAGAACTACAGAGACAGCATCAGCACAAATAGAAGATCTGGGTGAAGAAACAAGCACAGAAATAAGAATAGTCACCGGCAACATTAATATGCCACAACATTATGGTGAAAGGAGATTGAAGACAATTGTGTCACTAGATCGAATACCACAGACTATCACTGAGGAGACAGAATCAAGAGGTGGAAGTGACACAGAGGGAGAACATCAAGGACTGAGAAGAGAGTGAGAGTGCCTTGCCGAAGGTATTTTGCACCTAAATCGACTAACTACATGGACCAAGTGCTAAATGTATAATTGGAGGAACTGTGTGACATGAAATTTGAACTGTTTAAACCTCCATGATATCACTTCAAAAAAATCGGATAAGGCTGCTCCATAAAATTTCCAGAAACACTGAGAGATTTCTAAAAGTCTGAAATTGCTTAAAAGATGCCAAAAGTCTGAAAAGAAATATTTCTTTCTTTTAAGAGGATTTTCCAAAGGTCCTAAGTTGCGGAAGAAGAGTAATGATTACATTTTAGAAGAACACGGAGCAGGGTTGTCCATAGGAAGATCTTGAATTAAAAAGAGACTTTGTGAAAAAGAGACTATTTGAGTAAACAACTGCAAAGAAAATTTGAAGAAACTCTGAATTAACTGTTGTGCTATTGCTGTATACTTTGCTTAAATGATCTGATTACAGACAAACATCTGTTGCCTTAGAAATAGATGCAAGATTATTATGGGTACTATTTTCATAATAACAGTACTAATGATTGTAATAGTATTAGTAGGATTCTATTTTACACCTGATAAAGAGGTTAAGTCTAAAAATGCTACTTTAGCATTTGCACACATAACGGTTAAGGTTCAATTAAAAGCATAATTTGGAAGCTACAAGAGAGCTGATGACACAACTAATGTTTATTGTAAGTTATTGCAAGAATACACACAAGCCATGGACGCAAAAGACTGTTATGTCTGTGCCCTCTTACCGTCATCAGCAGCAGAAGAGGTTACATATTACCACATTCCATTGTCATGAGCAATCTCATGCAGTATATTGCTTACATTTGCATATAGGCGAGATCATTTGGAATATTTTTATTCAAACTACTATTTAATACTCTCTAGAGTACCACTTGTGCAAAGCATTAACTTACACCTACAAGCAAGGGATATGGACACAACTTGGTATTATTTTAGAGAGGGCTATAACTATAGATAGTGTTAAAGCTTATCAAAATAATCTAAACAGTTAATGAGACCTTTAGAAAATGTTTTCATTATGACATTAGAGGTAGGAACACAAACATTTCACATAGTAAGAATAGGGAAAATGATGTGTTGAAAAATGTTTGGAAGAAAGAAGAAGTGGGGTTCAAAAAGCAAATGGTTTACCCAAAGCTGAAATTAGGCAGATGACAGAAAGGGAAAATCTGTGTTTACAAAGGAAGAACACCTAATAGAACCAGACATGTGGGAATTAGTAGTTGTGAACACACATTCAAATTAACGGGAGATACAAGGCAAATTTTACAAGGGGAAGAATGCAATTCCAGGAGTTCATTGTGTTTGTGGACAAGATGTTTATTTTGAGTTACCTGCTGATTGGAAGGGTGTTTGCTATTTAGCTATATTGTTTCCTAAGATGTATCATGTGTATAGTATAGATGCATTAATGATAAAACCATCACATAGACATACCAATAGTGCAGAAGATGGAACCCACTTAGTGGGGGATATTTTTGTGCAATAATATCACAAGTAGGAGTCATACTGAATGCCGAAAAGATTAGAAAACTGTCAACAGTTGTCTACAAGCTGGCAACTAGTTCTTCTTGAGCCTTATTAGTTGTAAACAGTGAATTAGTAGCAATTAGATCTATGGTTTTGCAAAACAGATGAGCATTAGACATTTTACTCAGAGAGAAAGGCAAGATGCTGAAAATTCAGCATTGCTTTTCCTACTTACCAGACAAGAGTGAGAAACTTTGAGAATTTGCAAAAAACATTTCTGAACTAAAACCTGAGTTAGAGCAACTAGAAACGCCTAGGGGCATATTTACAAGGGGATTGCACCACTGGAACTTCACTTTTTACGACGTTCTGGTGCAGCACACATAGCCTTTAATGATTGTTTATGTGCAGCACACATAGAAGTAGCAAATCACCATTATTGATTGTTTATGTGCAGGAAGGGACACCTTCATGCACAAAATAATAATTCCCTGCAACACAGGCACCCTTGCACTGTGGCGCAAGGGTGTCTGTGTTGGTGCTAAGCAGCTATTTTTATTGTTGTAAATACGGCACATCCCTGTGGTTTTAAAATGACACAGCATGGCGCTGCAAAAGTTGCCAAAGCACTGCGCCATTACCTTCTAGATATGCCCCTAGTATTTTGGAAAACGTTGGAAAGGGAATACACACAATTGGGAACTGGTTTGTAACTGCAAGAGGAGGAAAATGCAAAGCTATTTTTATGCCAATACTAATCATAGGTATTTGTTTACTCTTTTTATTTACATTATTCAAAGGCAGTAGATACTGCATTAACCAAAGGGAGATGAATAAAGAATATATAAAAAAGAATTAGCTTTAAATGATCACTTAAATGATGACTACGGAAAATCATTACAATGTAAATGTTTGAAAAGAAAAAGACAAGACTCATGACTGATGAGGCGATTGTCCCCTTAACGGAATTTCATGCGAAAGTGTGATGGTTAAGGTAACCATCAGCTGGGGAATTTGCTAGAGATTTTCTATTATGCAAAAATAACTTGTTAAAATGTATATGTGCAACATTAACATGCAATTCATATTGAACTGAATTGGTGCTTATAAATGTATAAAAGTAGTAAGTATTCATACCTACTGGTACTAGGCCTCAAAATGTTTAAACACAGCTTTGCTTCACAGAATGACTCCTCAACAAAATGCTGAAATCAGCATGAAAACTGTTTAAAAGATTACCTATCCACGACTGTGCCTTTTAGTGAAAAGCTTCCCATATCTCTGTAAAATGTTTCTTATTAATAACAATAACAGTTTAAAATTATTGCTAAAGAAATCGCATAATAGAGAAAAATTGCTCAAGAATGTAGTACTTGAATAAAATGTAAACCTTGTGTGGTGCTGAATAATTTCTCATCATATTTGATGTTTCAGTTTTATTCAGTTCATTTTCTAGCTGACATACAATTAATTTTATCAGAATGTTAAAAATGTAGTCATGTTCATCAGAAAGAAGGTCTGAATTGTACAGCCTCATATGTAGTCACAATTGCAAATTTTGTTTCACATCTCACAATAACTGTCTGTAGTCCATTGTTCAATACATGGGAAAGGAAGACAAGAGCCTGTTCTCAGGAGAATCCTGAAAGCCGATTGGACAAGAGGAAAAGAAGAGGCAACATGGAATGCAACAATTCTTTTTGACTGTTTATATTAGTCTGTGTTCCTAGAGTAGAATTAATGCCTCTTCCAGAAACCGTTTCCAGACGCCTTTCACCCTTTTTCCACACCCATTCCTGTGGCTGAATGCAGAAGGCTTCATGCTGAATGCAGAAAGCTGATTTCTGACTTTTCATGTTTATTGATGATTGAGGTTTGCTACTGCTATTGCAGGATTAATTGCTTCGTTTGCTTGAGACTCTATTGAGTTTCACAAACTTCTCTTCACGGGAAGTTTTTCTGATAATGATAGACTGAATTTGAGCTTATTCTCTATCTCACTCTTTCTCTCAAACTTGCAACTCATTATGGGTCCTGTCTGACTAACACCATTTTCTCCCCATTCTTAGACTAGGGATTCTTTTTTATGGAACACACTTAATGCTTAATTCCATGAAAAATTATTTTGTTCTAACCATACTTTTATTATCAATTCTGTAAACTGACTTAGATATTGAACTAATTGAATGAAGAGAAAAGAGATTCTACTAAACTTTAATGTAAATAAAACCCTTAAAACTAATTCAAACTCTCAATATTGACTACAATTAGCATAAAGAATTGTATTTGTGATTTATGTGTTTGTTAGCTCCTTATTCTCATAAACGGTGGCCAAGATCCGTTGCACATTTGAGAGAAAGATAGTGAGGATCAGCTCTGTGCATGAAACGATAATCCATAAATATTTTAAATTGATTCTTGCTCAAGCAATACTGTAAGGAGGAGACAAATTATTCTGAAGGTGTTGAATGGGAATATCAAATTCCAAATATTGATGGCAGAATATCGTTACAACAATATCAAAGGGCAAAATATTGGAAGGTAAGTTTGTATTCAATTTCTATACCTTACTCCATATATACGTTCCTTGGTGATATGTATATCTTCAAGGTATGTAGATATGGAGGAAATAATAAAAATCCTTACCTCCCCCTATGTTCTTACCTTTTAATATTTTGTCCTTCGATATTGTGGCAATGATATTCTGTCCTGTCAATATTTGGGATTTGATATTTCCTTCTACAATCTGTTCTTAAAGTTCCCAAACTCACCTTGCTCTAGACTGAATGCAATCGAAAACTTGCTGAATATATATAATAATGTGTAAAAAAAAAAGAAGATGACTCAGGTTCCTCCTTGGGTAATTATTCACATGAAAAGCATTCATGTCTTCTGACATTTCTTACTAGAATATCCTCCTTGTTGAAGGGAGTTGAATCATCACTTAATGGAGCAACAACTATTAGTGTTTTGGCAGGCGTTGCCCCCTCCAAGAGCATTACATCTGACTTTTCTATAATATTTGCACTTAGAGTAAGTGGAAGAGAGTGATATGGAAGCACAGTTCTTTTGAAATTGCAACTGACAGTAAGCAATGAAAATGTAAAATATTGTCTTGTAACAAGAGCACATTGCACCACACAGACTGTGCCAAAATTGTCTAAGTAGATTTTCCGTATGAGTTCATTCTGATAACGGTTCAGAGGCATGTTTGGTGAAAGCATTATCAAACACTATTGATACCCCATGTCATACCTATTTTGCGCCTATACATGATTCAGACAAAACCTATGTGTTTTGGAAAGAAGTCCATGATTGCCCTTTCAGATTTATCACTTTATACTACAAAAGCACAAGATCATCAAGCAAAGAATTCAAAGTCTTCAGAGTAAGAGCACTGTGATTGGTAAATAAAATTAGTGTCTCCAGCCAACCTGGTGCATAAACTACTAGTTAATGGGGAAGTCTTATAAGTTCAGTCCTGTAGTCTTACACTCTGTGATGTAGCAGGTAATTAAAAAAAATCCTTTCAATGATTGCGTTGTTACAAGATGAATCTTATTGGGGTGAATACTCTGCTCCTCCTCGAGTTTTAAGAGCAGAAATCACTGTTCTCAAGCAAAACACAGAAAGCTGCCTCCTAGGCTATGAAAGAAAAGTCCACAGAAACAATATCACCCTTAAAGTTCTAAACTCACATATCAAACAAAGGCCCAATGGATTTCTCCATCAATGAGTGACCATTAGGAATTAAGGAATCTTATTTAATCGAATATGAAATATAATGTATATGACATCTTGCAAAACTGAAATTGTTACCTTCCAGGGGTTGCAGCACATCAACAGAAATGTTCTAAAGAAGTAAAGGAATGATATATGCAGTATAAGTTAGAGACCTCCAAACATGAAGATCAGGAGAATTTAATCAATACTTTCATCCAATGTACCAGGAATATGAGACGGTGTCATACAATCAATCAGTCATTCATACATAATCCCCTCTGTTCTTACTAAGAGGATTAGTTAGTGTGTAGCGTCTGTTTATTTTCTACAACAGTGTCACACCAGTGCAGAGCTGGTGAAAGCTTTACTGAGCACATTCTATAGATCCAGCTTTACTAACCCAACAAATATTCACCTGAAGTCTAATCCCCCTTTATCTTTGACCGAGCTAATACAAAGGGTCTCCACCTGGATTGTAAACCTTGAATATTGCAATTATTCCTCTAACATCTATAAGGATGACCAAAAGGAGGGTACATGCTCAGAAGGATCATCCACTTTAAATGAAGCAAACTGCCTGCTTGATCCACACACTTACACGAGAAACTGAATGCACCATCTTTTGACTTATGGGCAACCATTTTTGTGATTCTGTGTGTCTACGGATTTTATATTACTCCCATGGAATATTGCTGGTTTATCAAATGTCAGGGGAGCATCTGGGGCCTGATAAACAAAGATTCTGCTTGAAGCGCTTTTCTTGTCAATGCAAAGTGACGATCTTTAACCTTTATGTGCAAGAGATTCTCAGAACCCTTGCAGCAAAAAGCTTGTGTTTTCATCATTAGTTTAATTAGTTTAAAGGGGGTGGAGTCAGCCTGCTACTCATTGAGAACAACTAAGAATGCAGAGATGGAGGTCTGCATGTGGCAGCATAAATCACCATGCCACAAGAAGTGGCACACCAAATTTGACATCGAGGATAGCTCCTTTTGAGGTTCCTAGCCTACACAATCGCAGTGTAAGCTGTCAAATGCTGTCCGCCTGCACTTTGCAAATTGTAACTGCCTGCCTTGGCAGGAGCTAACTCTTACCTGCTCTGTGAGTGCAAGAACAATAGCAGAGCATTTGTGCATAACACTACTATTTGCGGGGAACAAACACATTTTGACCATCCCCTCAGGCTTATAAGGTGTCACGATGTGTGCATCGCAATTTATTTTGTCAAATATCAATAAAAAAGTACTTTTCTATGTTGCAAATTGGGATTTCGCATTCATAAAGTCAGTTGTCCTTGCTTTGTGAATGCATATTGTTTTGTGCTTCTAGCCTAGATTGGATTGATCCCATTAACAAGAATTTTCTCTATGGTTCCATGAAGCATCCACTGCAGCTTAGTTCACTTAATTCAGCTGCTTACCATTTAACAGGAGTTGAGTGAGCTGCTCTAAGCACTACCTTAGGCCAATACCGATAACGTATCACCTTGGACCCAGTCTGCATTGCAGGTTGCCGATTGGTGGAATCCCCGTTCATTGTAGATTGCTGCCAATCGCCATTTCCACCTATCGCTGCTTCCTACTTCTTCCCACCTCCTTCAGTCTACCCTTTGTGGTTGGTTATTGACAAAAGATGAGAAAAGCCTTGTGAGCCTTGGTGCTGTTGCCCTCTCACTGCCAAGCTGTTGTAGAGCTACTGAACTCGTGAGGGAGTCCAAAAGTGAGTGTCACCAAAGGCAGTACAACAGGCCACAGAGGGGCAAAAGAGGCCAACTTAAGGCTGTTGAGGGGCCATGGAAAGTCAGCCAAGAAGCTACAATGAAGTCTAGAACTGAGCTTTCAATGAGATCAAGAGGTTTGTTTGCACTTCATACGATGTCTAGCATACTGCGAGGCAGACGTAGCCTGTGTAGCGGCCACACTTCCACTGTTTCTAGCCAACTGAGGAGCACTGAGAGCATTTTGAAGAGAGAGGAGTGTGGAGAGCAAGCAAGATGTGAGGAGATGAGCAGAGCTCCTTACAGCAGATAAACCTCTGACTCCAAGCAGAGCTCTGATTTTGAGGTGGTACCACACCTAGAAAGCATCTACAAACAGATATTAACCATAATTAAATCACCTGTAGGTTGACCCTCAACGCTTGCTCACTGAAATGAGCGTTAGCGGCCGACCCACCCCCGGGGGAAATAAATGGGGTTGGGAGGGAGAGAGAGATATCCAACTTGTGACCTCTGGATGAGTCTGGGAGGCTCCTCTCTGGGGTGGTTCTGGATAGATTCTTTCAGGGATGGTTCTGGATAGGTTCTCTCTGGGATGTCACCTAGGTCCGCGTGATTGTTGGTTGTCAACCTACCGCTTTTCTGGTTTGCTATTGCCTACACTAGCATGTATAAAGAGAGAGAGAATTTGTGAGTAAATGCCCAAACATATACACAATTTCACAATGACTATTACATCACAGCATAAACAACATTATGCTTTCCCTGGTTAGCACTCACCCAAGATGATTGCATGCACTGCCATGTTGCACATGGAGCCCTGATAAGCCTCAAAGATCCTTTAAACAGTTTGCCTTCATAAAAAGAAACCCTGATACTTCTCAAGGATCATTTGGGAAAGTGTGACTCACTTCTATGTGAAATAGTCCTTTCAAATAAAAAACGCGGGTATCACTTCTATGCGGAATCTATGTGAAAATAGTCATTTCAACAAAAGCACTTTGAATTGAGTCTAAAGAAAGCAATGCACTAGTTTGTGATTGTCCTTTGGTTCAGTGCACTGACCTTTTGGCTAAATGCTTAGCACTGTTGCTCTATCAAGAAGTCGAGGCATAGAACGCGCATTCACCAATTTTCCTTTCTTTCTTTTGCAGGTGAGGTGGCACTGACTTGCTGGAGCTGAGGAGACAGCGGAACTGCAGAGTCATCAAGAACAGGTAAGAAATCCTGTGTTCTGAATGCAGGAGCAAGAGCAGGGAAGTGCTCACTCTCTGCAGGGCAGTAAGCCAAGCAGAGGCAGGAAGACTGGGCACCATTTTTACAGACCACGCCCAAGATGGCTGCTGAGTCCTGTGGGTGCTTGAGATCTCACAAAATCTTGAGCTAGACTCTGAGGTTGAAAGGAGACATATACCTACAGAGTGTACTGGATTATACAGGATTTCTCATGGTCATGTGGAACACACTACGACTACAGCTGTGTGATTCCTAACACATGCAACACTGGCTGAAACTGCAGGAAAACTTCTTGACAAATAGTAGCAAAGCAATAAAATGGAGAATGGAAAACTACATGAGATTGGCCACACTATTAATTAGGGGCTTCATGGAAGAGAAAGATCTAAATGTTATACTCCCATCAAGGGAAGAAGACGAGGTCAAGCTGCTCTACTCATGCATTCAAATGATGGCAAAGGCCTCTTCAAATTGGACTACTTTGAAGTCCCACAAGGGAATATGCATGTAGGAATGGCATCAAGTTGAATTTCTGCTTGTCCTTTGGAAAACTAACACTTTTCAAAGGGCAAGCAGAAATACATCAACTGAAGGTCAGAATATAAAGGTTAATGGCCAGGAAACTGGAGGCCCAGGTGAAACTGTGGGATGAGCTTAAAGATGCAGTTAAGTATAAAAACTCAATAACATTTTGGGACTTTGCTTCTTGTGGTTTCCAGGGACATGGACATCTTCAAGGGGGGTGCAAACGTATGCTTGAATGGATCGGTTTCTTCAAATTCCTTTATGTAGGTAGTACGGCAAAACAAAAGTAAAACTTGCAATCCTCCACATACGCATAGCAGGAACATCAACATAAAAATCCTAATGCCTGAAGTACAGCGAGCCATCATTAGCCAGTAGTAGAACAAGCTTTCTGACTGAACTAGTACATGTAGAAATGTTTAGAGCTGAACTCTCAGTATGGGCCTCGACCTGAAGGAATGTCTTTAATACAACACTAGCAGATGGATCTGTTCCATGTTTCTGGCAAACAGCCATAACTTCCCTCTGCACATGAAGGGGAGTCAGAGTAAACCTGAAAACTATAGACCAATCTCCCTGCTTGATGGAGCAGGCAAAGTATTTAGCCGAATATTGTTGAACCTCTTGTAGGGATGGGCCACTGCAGATACCGTCCTATCTGATACATGAGCAGGCTTCAGAACCGGAATACCAATACTGGACCAAGCACTGAGACTATATCTGCTTAAAATATGCAACTACCAAAGAATGTCACTATACATAACATTTATGGCCTTAAAACTAGCTTTTGACCTAGTCAATCTATCCAGAGTGTGGCTTTTGCTAGAAGAACAAAAGCTTGGTGACCCTTTGGTGGCTGCCATACAGACTCTTCATTCCACAACCTTTGCACAAGTGTGTTGTGGTTCTCTGGGGGCAGATGTTTGCCGATGATGCTATACTGCTCACAGAGAAAGTTGTCAATACATTGAGACACACTTTGCAGCAGTTTTATGATGTGAGCAAGGAATAGGCAGCCAGGCAATTAGCACAATCCTCCAAGCACATAGAATCAAGGCAGAATCTGCAGCTATCTATGAGTTTGAACTATGGGGATAAATCAATGTGCATTTTAAAAGCTAGAAAATACACTTCGAAGTTCACTCCTCTGGTTGTGGCCTGGCGCTCCACTGATACCTCTATACAAGAGCCGCATATCAAATTTATAACCAATATAATTTCCGACTGACCCATCAGATTTTGGTTGCAGGTGTACAGGAAACTCAAGGCTGACTTTTATCTCAGCTCCCCAAATGAGGTGGCAATGTAATGTTGATCCACTGTAAACAGTTTGATGGTGCATGTAAAGAGCATATGCCTGGAGTTGGGATATGGCAATTTTTGGAAACATTCTGCACTAAACACTCATAGCATAGCCAACCTTAAGGGTGGTTTTTGACTTCTAAAATTAAGGAAATTGGTGTATCATCAAAACCTGACTTTTTGTTATATCATTATTTCTTGCAAGGGTAATATTGGCCCTGAACCATTTCTGGATTGTATTTAACCAGAGTCACAACATATACTATGCCTCAAATTCAGACTGGGAATCCTTCTGACAATCCTACAGTGCCAAATGAGACAAATTGAATAACAGCAGTGATCTCTGAGACTTTAGCATGGGTGGCAGGGATTCTATGCAACATTTTATAATCTTCTGTACAAAGAACCAGACCATCTGTAAAAGGTCATTGTTACCACTATTTGAAACTCACAGTGTTGGATGACCTTAAGATGCACGTCCTCTTTGCTACAGGGCAAACATCAATGTACTTCATTGTAGTATCCCATCTGCCTGGTTAACCACCCACAAGACTAGTGAGTAGTTGAAGAAGGTAACAGATTACTGACTAATGATGCTAATGTAATCCTGCGATATGGCCATTCGCAACACAGCGCCTCTCGCGGCTCAGGCCAGTGGGGACTGAGAAAACTGAAAAGCTTAGATCACTCTTTCATTAACAACTGGAGCACCCCACCTATAATTATTATTACTTTAATCATAATTATTTGGTTCTTACTGCTATGATATAAATTGTGAAATTCAGGGGATTCATTTTTATCATTATAATCCAACTATGAAATAATTTTATTGTGTAATTATTTTTACTGTGAAATGATATGGCAAATACTGACAACAATAAAGCTTACTTACTTTCCTACCTACTTATTAATAAGACAACAATCCCTTTTTAGGGCAGCAGTCATAATAAAATGTATGTGAGGATAAAAGAAAGTGCCAGTCCTCAAGAATGTGCAGGATTCCAAGAAACACAAAATCCGGCTTAAACACATTGACCTTCATGAAGGGGATCAGTAATGTGTACCTTGGTTTAAACTCATTATTTTAAATATTTTTACAGACACTTAGCAGTTGTTATTAAACATTCCTCATTTTTCGGAACAATTTTACCACTGTTTCACATACCCTCCCTTACTTCACTTTTGTGCACCCTTTACCATTAGCAAGAATGCTTCTACAGTAACTTTAGGTGTTAAGGGTTTTAGTACATAGACAGATCCCATGAATGTAAAAGTGCTTTGTAAGAGCAGAGAGCTCCCCTTTTTTAATATAACAAATTGCCTTTTTTTCATTGTGATGAGATTAGGGCATTGAGGATGCTTTTCATACCTTAAGTCTGTTTACAGGCACTCAAGGGTATTCAGGATTTAATGTAATTTTCTTATTCTTAGCACAATAAGTTGGTCCACCAAAAACCACTAAAAGAAGAAATAATAGCCAAATTAGGGCTGTATAAAAACTGTAATATCAGGCTATCCTGTTTTAGGTTTAAACCTATAATAACTGATAAAACTCCAACAAAAGGGAAAAAGTCCTCACCAGTGTGAATATATAAACACTGACAAACATCTGCACAAACACAAACTAAATGCCATTCCAAGGTAGGAAAAGAAGAGTGAAAGAGTCATTTTTATTTCTTCCTGAAAGGGCCAATGCAAAGTAACTTTGTTATACAAGGTAGCATCAAGAAAGACTGGGCTAACATTATTCTACATGAGTTTTGTTGTTTAGGAATGTCACTAAAATATTGTTTCTTCTTCTTTTTGCTTTTTCCAGTTTTGTGGTCTTTGGTCTAAAGATGCAGAGTTTAGTATATGTTTTAGGTCATATTTTTTTTTTATAAACTGTAGAGAATCAGGAAATATCAAAACAATATTTGATATTTTGGCTATGTTTGATTATTTCACTGATAGGTAAAATGGCTGGTTCATAAGAACCTTTGCCAATATGTACCATCATATTTACCCACAGACAGAAAATGGGTGAACCCCTTTGATACATCATCCCCCTTTTCTAGCGAGTCAGTATTGATAGTAGGTGAATTGGCAAACACCCCAGGCTATAAACATTTAATGCAAGGTGTAATGTCAGGCAGGTATATGTGAAAAGAGTGCTGTCACCAAGCATCTGGGATAGTGGTAAAAACATAACACCAGACTTTTGGAAAACATGGAACGCAGCCAGTGGCGACTCCTCCATTATGGTGGAGGCTGCAGGCACACACATTAATAAAATGGTAATAAATACCATTTTATTAATGTGTCCCAGGCTCGCGCTGTTAAAGCGTGAGGGCAGGGGGTGGGGCCATTCACACCTCCTGGCAGGAGGCAATCAGGCTGCCAAATGACAGCTTGGGTTAACTCTGAAAAGGCTACCAGAAGCTTCAGGCAGAAAAAAGAGTGACTTTCTAAATTCACTATTTCTGAAATAGTTAGACAAAAATCGACTTTGGCATTAAGTTGGACTTTGTTGTTTGATAAACCAACTTTATTGTATTTTCCACTAGTAACAGAATTGAACAAACATTCACAGTTACGGCTGACATAATCATCCCTCAGATCCAGATATCTTACTCAAAACAGTATCAAGCCATTGTCAGCTATCCATGTTACTTGTCCAAATCATGGTACTTTCACCACTTGCCCCATATCGTCACATACTTTTGTAGGCAACCTCATCTTTCATAAACAGGCTTTCCTGCTGAGCGCACCAATCCACCCCTGCCTGCCATTCCACTGTCCTGGGAGGGGGGGGGTTAGAGGTTTCCACTTCCATGCAATATCTCTCTTAGCAACCAATGTTGCCAATCCAAGGAACAAACGTTTCGCACTCGTTCCGTCCAAGTCCTCCATCATGCCCAGCAGGGCCACCTTGGCTGTGAGCTCCAGTTGTTGATTCAGGGTGAGGGAGAGTTGTTGCTTAATCCTCCCCCAGTATTGGATTTTCATTGGGAAAGACCACACCACATGGAAGAAGTCTGCATCTGGTGAGTGACAAAGGAAGCAGGTTGCCTGGGGAATCATGCCCGCCCAGTGTAACTTCTGAGGGGCCATGTATGTGAGATGCATTATGGATATGGCCAATTCTTGGGGGGCCATCCTGGCCTCCTGCTACTCTGTGACATCCAGTTAACTGCCCACACTTCCCACTTCTGTCTCAGTCTATCCAAGTGATCTGGTGCATGAAAAACTAGGGTGCGGTAAATCTGGGATATGGCTCCCTGTGAAGCTTCCTGATTAGCAATTGTCCTCAAGAGGGCTAAACTCCCTTATCTGGGGGGATGTTGGCAAAAGGCCATGTCTCAACTTCAAGTACTGGTGCAACTGAGTGTTTGACAGTTGGAATTGCTGTTGGATTTCTTGGAATACTTGTATGTGGCCACCACTCCATATATCCCCTATATGCGTGGTACCTATGGCATCCCAGTTGGAGAACCCCTCTAGTCCTGCAGTGTGATGAAGCTATTTCCCCCACCAGAGGGGGGGTCATCCCTTCAGTCTACCATCCCAGCCTATGGGGCAGAACGCCGCTCTCCACCTGAGAAATAATGCCTGAGTCATTACCAGCAGGGCGACGCGGGATCAGGGCACTATATAGAATGGTCATTATTGTATCGAAGACCATCAATTTTAGCTCCACTCTGTATGCCAGGTTATCCCAGCTCCCGTTGCACCAATCATTAATTCCAACTAGTTGCGATGCCATATAATAGCAGTGTAGATCTGCCATTCCGAATCCGCAATCATAGGGAGACTTCCAACAGTTGATTATTGCTATGCCGGGGCGTCCTGCCACCCACAAAATGGTACGGAATGTGGAGTTGAGATGCCGGAACGACTGCCTAGAGATTAGAAGAGATAAATTCTGAAAGACATAAAGGAAGCATTGCAACACCATCATTTCAAAGAGGGCCACTTGTCCCAACACATGTAGTGGGAGCTGTCTCCACTTGTGTAGATTCCTTTTCATATTAGTAACAAGAGAAGTCAGGTGAAGACTTCACATCAATTCTGGGATCAGGGATATATGGATGCCTAGATACTGGAATGACAAGGGACGAACGGGGTCCGTCGATCACCAGTTGCTGGAGCTCAAGTTCAGTTCCCCCATATCAGGATCAGCAGGAATTTCACTTTATTGACTCAGAGGCCCGAGGCCTCTTCATAGATGTTGGGGAGTTCCAGGCAATGAGGGCCCGAAGTCTGCGGTCCCCTAAGAAAAGGAGGACATCATCTGCGTATAGCACTATCCATTCCTCAAGGCCCATGCGCATCCTGTATAAGCCCAATGCAGTGTATAAATCTAGCCAAGGGCTCGATTGCCAGCACAAACAGAAGGGGAGAAAGGGGGCAACCTTGTCGGGTGCCCCTATGGATGGGGAAGGGAACTATTGATCAGGACTTGAGCAGACAAGTGGGAGTAGAGGAGTTTGATGAGGCTACGGAGATAGGTCCCTAATCTGGCCTGTTTAAGTACGGCATCAAGGAAAGACAAGCGTATCAAAGGCCTTCTCAAAATCAATCAGGAGTAGGGCTGCTGGATGTTGAAGGGCATGTGCTTGAGAAAGCGCTACTTGAACTCTTTGGATGCAGTGGTGGGTGCTTCAAAGCAGCATAAAGCCTCATTGATCCGGGTAAATCAGATAGGATTGGGTCCCTTGCAGGTGATTGGCCTAAAACCTTGGCAAACACTTTGGTCTTTGCGTTAATGAGAGGGATATGTCGATAAGAAGCACAATATTCATGTGGATGACTTATTTTGGGGATCACAACAATGGTGGCCCTGTCTAGCTCTGGGGGAAAGGCATGTCTGTGTTCGTGGTGACTATGAGTGAGAAGCGGTTCACACCAACAAGTGTTAACAAACTTAACTCACTTACCCCCCTCAACTCCCATCTACCCATACTTCTCCCCTGAAGCATCTGTCGCTCTAATTCCGAAGGCCTTATATGGAGCATAGGTGTTGGCTTTGGGCAGGCGAGTCACATGGGAAGAGCTAGATGGTAATTCCTTAAAATTGCTTCTTAATCTCTCTAAAAGTGCTATGATCCAGGCTGCAAGGAGGGAGTTGAGAACTGTAGCCTGGAGTGTGCTGGCTGATGCCAGAGCCTTGCGCTTTTATGTGTCTCTTAAAGCTGGGAACCCATGCGGCATATTGTCAGAGCAAATGTTACCTGAGAATATGACAGCCTTCTCCGGTAAAAGTAGTCCGGTGACAATAATGCAAAAGTGTTTTAATGTTCCAGAGAGGTGTATAGACGGAGGGGATGCTGTTTCAATTAACCAGATAAGGAGTTCACTCAGGTAAAGTGCCATAGAAACTAGTTTGATAGAGGATTTGTATTATCTTAAAATGAAGAGCTCAGCCATTACTATCTTAGTTTCACAGGAGAGCACAGACTTGTTCCCATACCTATATAATACTCCAGACAAGCGCTTGCAGAATGAAGTCTTGCGCTTGAGGGTGGGAATTGACCCTGGATGGCGTATTAAAGGATTGAAAAAGTGAGGTTGTTAAAAACAATAGCCAGTGCTCCTGTAAGAGAGGGAGGAAATATCCAGTGAGCCATTTATTGTTGGATTTTTGGATCCTTCGGCCTGTATTTAAAAAAAATGGGATTCAAACTAGGGAGGCAGGACTAGAATTTATTTATTTATTTTTTTTAAATTTATTTTTATTGGTTTTCAACGAACAAACAACATCGAGACTCAGCATTGCAGTAAGTAATAACCCAGTACATACATATATACTTATGTCAATAGTGGAAATTGTCAACCAAGCCATGTAGCCAGTAACACAGTACACAAAAAGGAAAAATCATAACATTCCTATTCACTTTCCCCCATACAATTGGTTCAGTGGCGGCACAGCATCTTATCATAAGAATTAACTATGGTTGGGGCTCGGACAGGTCCTCAGGGCAAACCAGCACTTCCCCCCTTATTGGTCGCACTAGCTGTGTGTTTGTGCAGGGGTGCCGTTTACACTGCTTGTGTTGGTGTGCTGATATGCATTATATAGCTCCCAGAAGCTTTTGGGTCTATTGCGTGGCAGGAGAAGTTCACTAAAAAGCTCCGTTTGTGTGCTGCAGAAAGTCATGTCATTTCTCCACTGGGTGATTGTAGGTAAAGGACCTCGCGACCAGGTTATAGCTACCCTGCGTTTGGCCGTCAGCAAACCCATGTCTACCAGACTACGTACGTTTTTAGGGATTGACTTAGAGTAGCCGAGTAGGGCGAGCAAGGGGTCCGGGTCAAGTACCAGCTTCGTAATCTGTCCTATTTCCTTAAAGACCCTTGCCCAGAAGGCCGCTATGCCAGGACATGTCCAGGCCAGGTGTAGGAAGTCGGCTAATGGCGCACTGCAGCGTTCACATAGCGCATCGTCCCTGAGACCGTACCTGCATAGTCTTTCCGGCGTATAATAAACCCTGTTGAGGTATTTAAAATGTATCAGTCGGTGTCTGCCGTTAAGCGAGATCCGCTTTGTACTGGTGCAGCAATAAGTCCACATAGTGTCAGTAATATCCACGTGTAAATCTCGCTGCCACGCCAAGCGCGCTTTAGTGTAGTGGTTCGTTCTGTATGCCATGGAAGAGTTATAAATGAGCGAAACTACGCGCTTTGGGGACTTCGCCCGAAGGATGAGTGTTAAAGCAGGAGGTTCTATGTAATCGTCCCCCAATAGCTCCCGCAGTGTGAGTCTCGTTCTGTGGAATTGAAATTTCGTCAATATGGAAGGTTCCTAATTCGCGGGAGTGATGTCCTCCCACCTCCTGGCCACCCCACCGTCAAACAGGTCCCCCACTGTGTGAACGCCCAATGTGTGTAGTGCCTGTGTGACTCCTCTCTCCTTACAGGGCGGTAGCCATGTGCACCATTCTATCTGCGTCGCCGGAGAGTAAAGTATCGTACCCGCCTGTAGATGCATTAAATAGTGCCAGGCATGAGCAGTGGCATTGATAGAGTCTAAGATGCCAGTCCGGCGGTCTGGAGCATTAAACAACATTGCAGAGAGCGGAAGCGGGCTCGCCACTACCGATTCTATACGGAGATGCGGTATGTCGGGGGCACCATGTACCCAATGATATGCTTGTGCAGCTTGGGCAGCCCGATAATACAAGTTGAAGTCAGGAGCTCCCAGTCCTCCCATAGAGTAAGGCAGCACCAATATCTGCCACTGAACCCTTGGCTGTTTTCCCGCCCAAGCCAACCGAACCATCAACGTGGTGAGACGGTCGAAAAAGACGCGTGGCAGAACCATCGGAATATTTGTGAATAAAAACAGCAGCCGCGGTAGCACCACCATTTTCATGATGGATATTCTGCCGAGAAGGGACAACGGGAGTTTAATCCATCGTTCCACGTCGTCCTCCAGTTTACTAAAGACTCTCCCATAATTCTCTCTAAAAACTATGTCGGAGTCCGTATGGATACGAATACACAAATATCTTACCGCATCTGTGGACCACTGCAAAGGATAGTCTAGTTCGAATTGAGGGGTGTTCGGGGTCAGCGGAAATACAATGGACTTAGGCCAGTTCACGTGCAGACCGGAAAGAGCTCCAAAGCGCATCATTTCACGAAGGACCGCCGAGAGATTAGTCTCCGGGCGCCTGACATACAAGAGTGTGTCGTCAGCATACGTGGATACAATAATTTTATAGCGAGGGAAACATATTCACCTATATTGATGATATTCCTGGAGCGCATAGGCAAGAGGTTCTGCCACTAAAGCATAAAGCAACGGGGACAGTGGACAGCCTTGTCTAGTGCCCCGTGATGTGCGTATGGGGTCCGTCACTATGTTACCTATTTTTATTCTGGCCGTAGGTTTACTATAAAGGGCGCCGACTAATTGTAAGAAAACAGGGCTCACCCCCATCCTAGTCAGAACATGCGTCATGAACGGCCACTCCACAGAGTCGAACGCCTTCTCAATGTCTAGGAAGACTGCCACTGCTGGTGTCCCCGGCTCAATGTGCTGTAACGCACCGAAGACCGTGCGTAGATTGTAAGTCAAACCCCGCTTGCTCTGGTGCTACCAAAAGGGGGACCAAGGGAACTAGGCGATTGGCCAAGATTTTCGCAAATATTTTCGTGTCCACGTTGAGCAGGGACAAAGGGCGATACGATGCACAGTCCTCCGAAGACTTACCTGGCTTGAGAAGTGCGACAATCACTGCTTCAGACATGGAGGGCGGCATACTGCCCGCAGCACAAATGTCATCAAAAGTGTGGACAAGTGTGGGAGTAACAGCTCTAAGAATGCCCTATAGAATGAGACCGTGAGACCATCTGACCCCGGAGCACTCCCTGCTCTCATACCTGTTAGAGCGAGAAGAATTTCATCTCTTTCAATGGGTCTCAAGAGGAACTCACGATGTGTATTGGAGAGCCACGGTAGCCGTATGTATGACAAGTAATCAATAATATCTTCGCCTGTGGCCCCATGTCTAGAGGCATATAATTCTGTATAATATTGTTGAAATCTGTCCGGCACTTCAGAAGCCTCAGACAATAGACCACCCTCTGCTGATCGAACCACCACCGTTACCACTGCTTCCCTACGTTTCCGGAGCATGTGCGCTAAGACTGACCCCGGACGCTCACCCTCACCATACACCCTGGCTGTGGCGTATTTACCCATATGCTTGACCTCGTCGGCGGCGGACGCATGATATTCTCCCAGCAACTCTGAGAGTTCACTCGTAACCGAGTCGTCCGCAGCTATCAACAGTCGGCGTTCCAGAGTCTTAATTTTACCCTCCAGATCCTTCAGGCGATTCCGAATAGAACGGAGGACCCCCGTGTGCTTTGATATAGTGGTCCCCCTAATGTAGACTTTAAATGTTTCCCAGGCTACCTGATAGTCCTCGACAGAGCCAACATTCTTGTCAAAGTAGGTCTCAATAGCTTCAGCTAGTTCCTCCCTGAACACAGTGTCAAGTAAGGAATAGGGAGGAAACCGCCACGTGAATGGAGGAATAAGCCTGCTGGGTGTGTCTATCGCCAACAGAATTGGCGAGTGGTCAGAAAGCGTTCGTGGCAGTACCTGGCATGTGCGGATCTTACTACAGAGGGGCCGGGCAGCTAGCCAATAGTCAATGCGAGTATGTAAGTTATGATACGCAGACTAGTGTGTATAGCCCCCCAGATCCGGGTATTTCAGACGCCACACGCCCCTCAAGTCAAACCTGAGTAACGCACATTCAATCTCTCTGGCAGCAGCCGTGACTTGTCTCTCGGGCCCACCTGATCTATCTAGACTGGGGTCCCGAACCAAGTTGAGATCGCCTCCCCATAGCTGGATTTCTTCACAGTGACCACCCACTTTATTCGCCAATGCAGCAAAAAACTCAGGGTTATCAAAATTGGGACCATATATGTTCACCAGTAGAAGATCCATGCCCCTCCCAGAACATCTAGTAATAACATACCTGCCCTCAGTATCAGCGTACAATGGGACCAAAGTAAGTGTAGACTTGGGGTTGACCCATGTAAGGACACCGCGTGCGTGTGTAGTGAACCCGGCAGCATGGATGTTGCCTTGTAGGCCTCTGCTATGTAATATGGGGGAGCTAAGTGGGAGTTGTGTTTCCTGCAGTAGAGCCACATCAATGGAATGTCGCGACAAATATGAAAGGACTTTACGAACTTTCCTATGGTTATTCAGCCCCCTTACGTTCCACGTAAGGGCTCGTAGCGAGTCCACCCCAGAGTCCCGGCCTCCCCCTTGGTCACGTACTTCGGAATCAGTCTGTGTCACCATATCTTAATAGTGTATTGCATCGTGACGCTGCATGGCAAATGTATCTGGCTATCGACATGCACTGTACCACATCTGAGTCTCAACAACCCTCCACTCCCCACCCACATCAAGCCCACCCCAACCAGGACTTGACGCAAAGATCCCCAAATACCTGCATGAAACAAAACATACTTAGCAAAGCTCTGAACAAGGGAGCAACAATTCCTCCCAACGGAAAGCTTCATTACCCAAGTGCGTGTGTGTTTCACTCGTAGGCGGAGGTTGCCAGCAATATACCGCTCCCCTTTTGGATGACAGATGACAGCCCACCGCACTCCAACTGGATAGTATTAAACATTAACCAAAGGCACATGCGACCCACATCGAGTAAAGCTGTGGAATCAGTTAAGCTACCAGGTCCTCCCTGCAACCAAGACATTAAAGCGCCGTGTAACTAAAAGTAGCAGGGTCAGGACATTGTGTCTGCAAAACTACTAAACTGAAGAAAGAGAAAAAAGAAACTGGAATCCCCCCCCTATAACAAAGTCGTCACCCCGCTCCCCACGATTGTTGGATTTTCCCAGAGGCAAAAGTGGCACCACACAGTTCCATCATAAACCCAAGCCTTATCTGTATGGCGATCTGGCAAGTATCAGTCCTGCTCCTCCAACGAACCACCAACTGCCCCGAGTGAGGCATCCTTGTCCGGACTGCGTCGTTGTCCCCTGTTCCAGTCTTTCAAGGCTTTCTGCAGCAGCTTGGGGTCAGTAAAGAAGTGAGATTTGCCCTGGTTGACGCGAAGGCAGGCCGGGTATAGCATTGCATAGTCAATGTTGCGGTCCCTAAGTTGTTTCTTGAGTGGCAGGAACTGGCGGCGTGCCTCCTGCACCTTCGCTGTGAAATCCGGGTACAGAGCAAGCGTGGCCCCCTCATATTGCAAAGTCTGTTTCTCCCTTGCTACTCTCAGCGCGGCGTCTCTGTCGCAGTAGTTCAGCAACTTAGCGATGATGGGCCTCGGCGGGGCTCCTGGAATCGGGCGCGGGCCCAGAGAGCGATGTGCTCGTTCAACCACGAACATGGACGAGAATGTGTCAGAACCTAGAAGCGATACCAGCAGTTTTTCGATGAACTGCTCCATGTTACCGGTAGAGGTTGATTCCGGTAGGCCAGTGATTCGCAAGTTGCATCTCCGAGACCTCGCTTCCAAATCTTCGGTCTTATCTTGTAGCGCTTGTAGTACTCTGTCCATACGCTTGTGTCCGGTATCCAGTTCGGTTTGCGCCTCCTCCGCCTCTGTGATGCGACGCTCCGCCATGTCGATGCGTTCAGCGTCTTTGTCCATCCTTTCGGACATCCGGTCCATGCAATAGGAAAGGGAATCAATCTTTGTACCCAAAACTGTTAGTGAGGATTGCAGACCTTTCTCCATCGAAGCCAGCATGCTTTTGAGTTCACCATCAGGCGATTCGTGCTCACGCCCACCGCCATCTTGCCGATCGCCGGCAGACAGCGCTCGCTCTCTAGGTTTGCGCTGCTCGAAAGTCAGACGCTGTTGCGTCGTGTCTGTTCTGCCCATAGCGGTGCACCACAGGGATAGTCAACTGAACCGGGTAGGGCAACTCGGTGGAATCCGTAGATAGCACTCAGTGCTTCAGGGGCAGAGCAGCAGAAGAAATCAGCAGCCCGGGTCAACCTAAAATTCAATGTATCTGGATGGCAGAATAGTGCACACTGACTAACGGAGGGGCACCCAACTCCACAACAGAAGGATAGTCACTGCAGGGTGCACTCCGCCACTCCTCACCCGTGGCCCCTCAAAGGCCACCCTCCCATCAGCAGCTTAAAATGGGCTATCTAGGGTGCACCCACTACCCGCAGGCACAGCAACAGACCAAGGAGCCAGGTATGTCCAGCCCCGGCAGTTAGTACTGGAGGCAGAATGGCACAATCAGCGGGGCACAGCAGGGTGCACAGCACGCCCCATCAAGCAGCAGTTGTCCCAGTAGGCATACATCGGGGGCACAAATGACGGCCTGTGGTGAAGTCCGCGCCCGGCCTGCAGTCTGTGACCGTCGTTGAGCGCTCTGTGTAGCCAGGATCCTCTGTGGTGTGAACGAGGACCGGAGCACAGCTCAACGCTCCCGCACACCGTCGCGCTCACCTTCCTGGTAGCCCGGACCCCTCCGCAGGTCTCTAGCGCATGTCTCGCTGTGGCGGAGGACCGCGACTTCGGACCGGCGGACACGGAATGGGGCGCCGCACTACACAGAGAGACTGCCACCCAATGTGTCCGCCCGCGACTCCGTACAGCTCCGCATCAAAGTTCCAACCGGCCCGCCTCAGTAGTGCATCCCAGCCAGCCTCCACTTCCGGCCGGCTGGGCGGCGACGCAAGTCCGGGGATCAGCGGCCCATCACACTCGTCGCTCCGGTGCACCTGCAACTCCGCGTGCACAGAGCCCCCACTCGCGCTGAACAGCTCCTTCAGCAGCGGATCACGTCGGGCTCACGGGGCGGTAATTTTCACGTTATGTGTGCCCCCAGTTAATGTAGGATTGTTGTAGGATCGTTGGTTGAAGCGCGGAGATCTTCGATCAGGCGGCCATTTGCGGCGCCGGCAAGCTCCGCCCCCAGGACTAGAATTGATTTATAGTCTTAGATTCCGAGATGTAGCTATCGCTGTTGGTCAATATTTGTCTATCATAAAGTCTCAACTGGCATTGCCTTCCCCATAGGGTTTAAGATCTAGGTCTGTATGGATGTAATTACACTCAGCAAGGTGATGTTGAGTAAATTAGTGGATCCCCAAGTAGGAAGGTTGTGAAAAGCTGCTATGCGTATTGCACTTTAGAATCATGATTGAGGAAAACGTACAGTTTCATATTGGTTAAATGCACATTGCACTTTAGAATGCTAATGGGCAGAATGATTTGTTCTTTTATTGATCATTTTTCTATTATTTTTAGTGAAAGGTTTCAAATATATGTGAGACTTGGACTGTAGATTGTATTGGGTCAGGGTAAGGAACATTTTAAAGTTTGTATAGTTGAAATCGCATAATCTACAAGTAGTTGTGTAGAAGGATACAATCATGCACTGTTTTAGATTACTAAAATTGTGTTCTTTTTTGTTCTTTTATGAAATAGAAATGTGTGCAATATTTCTATAAGAATATATTTCTTGAAAATAAAGAACTTTTGACTTGACGTGACTTATGACCACTGAAACTGTGTGCCACACAATCAACATGGTAGTCTGCTGTCCACATTCTAACTGTGGCAGTAGTTGCAGTAGAGTGCTCAGCAAACAGACATGTGAAGATGAGTGTGGTCTGTGGCTACGTGCTCATGGTCTCGTTGGCCCTTAATAGAGAGCTATGAAGACCTTCACAAGACTGCATGCTCACAGACTGCACTCACCTCAAAAGGGGACTCAGAGACACACTGAGCTACTGAGGACAGAGCGTTCACAGACACTGACAGTGCAGTCCAAGCCATATTGCCAGTGCCACTGCAAGTGCACGCTGGCCTTCTGGAAGAGCATCAGGTCCACTCATGGTGGCAGATTAAGTGAATGTCCTCCTCCAAAGATATCACCAAAGGGTTTCTTGCTTCCTCTACGATACTTTGTAATGGATGCCATGACAGAGTGCGCTAAATGTGCCTCACCTCACCGGCTGTGTATTGAGAAAGGATCCAAATTTATCCTACGAGATGCATGCTAGCAATATTACTTGTGCCTCTCAGCATGAGAAAGCAGGGTTACCTTTGAGTTATATGATCTAGTGGTCGGTGTCCAACCAAAAACTAGGTTGGAAGAAAAAGGACATTCTCAATTAAATGAAGTAAATAATGACTAATTGGAATTTTGGACAAAAGCATTATGGACAATGACACCTCTCTTTGGTCTGATTTACCTGGGCTCAATCAGAGTGAGCAATAAAGATGTTCTTTCCCTGGCAAAAGGGGAAGCGGCCTGACGTGGAGACACACAGAAGACAGTAGGTGTATTCAAGCGTTAAATGGTGATGGTCATGTACTGATGCGTCTGCTAAGAGAGAACCAAAGGGCAAAACCAAGACTAAATAGACTGCTTGTACTCTGAAATGTGCAAAACTGACTGTTAGCCATTGACCTGCAGGATACCCCAAGGAATGACTCTGCTGAGAAGCTTATCTGCAGTGCGTTCTAGCTGAGTAGCTTTAGAAGAGGGAAATCATTGGTGCAAAAAAAAATCCTGTTGCTAATTATATTTCCCGAGGTGGGGATTTGCTATAACTCAGAGCTTTGAGACATGTGAGGACAAATCTATTTAATACATGAACATGTTAGAACGACAATATTTTATCAAGTAAGATTTTGTGTGAAATGCAATTGCTGAAATACTTCAATTCATTTGATTTTCAAATTTTATCTCATAGCTCTTGTGTTAAACATATTTTTTCTCTAGCAAATTGGCCTTGGTGTTTTTTTAGGTCGAACCCTTTCAGACAGCCCAGCTATCTAGTTGCAAAGGCTTATTGTGGACATGCCAAAAGGTTACCTAGGAATGTATTCCACCACCCTTTGGTAATCATTTGGTTTGTGTTTAGTCACCCACATTTTGTTGCTGGCAGCCTTGTCTGGGCCCCACTCCGCTGGTGGGATGGCAGCCGAGCGGCTTTAGACCTGCCCCCCCTCCTCCACCACCAAGACCTGTTGTGTGCTGCCTGCCCTGAGTTTGGGGACGAGTCGAGCTGCCCACCCGAACCCTGGAGCAGCGCTGGAGGAAGGGCCCCCCCTCTCTGTAGACGATTGTTGGGCGTGCGGCCACCCGGGACAGCAGGGGGCTTACCCACGACGATGACAGCCATTGCACCACTGCACCTGCGCTCCATTTGAAGTGCTACAGTGCATGGCCCTGACTGAATCTGGCGGTTGCTTCATGGCGTTGCTGTGCTGTTTCCTGCATATCGGCCGACCAGTGATGTTCAGGCCTGAGATGGGCTGTGGTAGGCGGGGGCGGCCCGCCCCTCCCCCTGTGGTGAGTGAGGTCAGATCTCAGATAGAGGCCTCCTTGAAACCTACCTCATTGGCCTGCTACCCCGGATGGCTCTCAAGCCTTCCTGTGTTGCTCAGCTGGGGTTGGCCTCTGACTTGGTGGGCCGAGGTCTGGCGTAGGCACTGTACCATGCATTTACAGCAGTTGTGTGGCTGGACTGTGGGGCACCTTCTCTACCCCTGAGTGCCTGGGGGCCGGACCCGCTGCTGCTAACTTGAGTGAGGATTCTTGGGGGGGACTGTTTGCTGTCCACCTTCCCTGACTGCAGATGGAGATTTACACCATGGGGGGCCAGAGGTGCATGTTGTGGAGTTGGGGCCTACCCTCTATGTGGCAGCTGTCATTATTCCAGGGCCCCAACATCTATTTCGACATATATGCTGCTGGGGGCTCAGTTGCCCATGAACATGTATCTGGGCCACTGCACCGACGTATCGTGATGCCCGGGTCCGCTGGGTCCCACTGGCTATCGCGCTTGGTCCTGCCTTCTGTCTGCTTTGTCTCCTGCCTCACACCCTGCTGCCATTGCCCATTTCTGTGGAATTTCTGGATCATTGACTGGCCGTGCATTGGCTCTTTGGGGGGGGCGTGACCTGTGGCTGGTGCACCCAGGGGGACTGCACCCTGAGGTATTCGGCACCTGCTGTGGGCAGGCTGGTCATGCTGCCAGTGTGGCAAGTGGGTCTGCCCCATCTGAGGCCACTCTCCTGTTTGCAATCGGGCCACAGCACTTTCAGAATGGGTGCAGGAAGCCTCCCCGCCAATGTTGGCTCAGCAAGAATGGACCAATACACCGTCCCCCCATCTGATGCTAGGAAGAATGCAGGGCCCCTGCGACCGCCTCTGAGCAACCCACCACTGCGGACCTTGGAATGATCCTCAAGGCCATACAGGAGTCGAGAGAGGCTATGGAATCCAAAGTTGATGGTCTCCGAGTAGACTCCTCTCTGTTGTGCCAAGATCTACGCAACATAGAGTGACCGAGGCTGAGATGTGGATTTCAATTACCGAAAACAAGGTTATACACTCAAACATCAGGTATCTAAAGAATCCACCTCATTGTGGCTGTCACTAAAAGGACAGAAGATGCCGAAAACTGCTCAAGGCGCAATAACCTCTGTGATTCTTTTATAAAATTTGTGGGCTGAAATGATTAATAGACAGAAGCAGATAAAAGTTACAATAAGTGTCAACACAGAAAATAAAACAAAGAGTTCCACCATCTTGTTGAGATAGGTTATATATGCATACATATAAGAGATTGTAACAATTGAGCATATCCCTATGATGCTAAACCTAACCTATATGTATGGGGTGTGAATACATGGTTTTCCAAGAAACCCCCCCCGTCTGGATGTTCTAACCCCTTTACCTGATGGATAAGAGTATATGACGCCATCTTGTTCACGACCTGGATCCCCTTCACGGAGATGTCTGTCAGCTGCAAGGTGAAAGCTTCAGCATGCAGGGACCCCACATGATCATCAGACGTGTCTCCTCTGATTATGTTAGGAAACAAAGGGCTATATATAGAAAATGGCATCCTTGCCTTGGGTCGAGATTGTAGTCCAGTAACCATTGTTTGTGTTTACAGATAGCTGTGTCAGCATATGGATGTAATAATAAAACACGTTTGTATTACGCATGTGAGAGGAGTTGTGACAAATTTCAAGGCAGTGTGATAGGATTCTCATGAAGTATTTTGTGTCAGCAAGGTCAGTGTTTCTATGAAACCAATCCAAGCGTCATGAATGCAAAATGTGTGTGAAACGTTAATGTGACAAAGAGAAGGCAACTTTAGGAAGAAGGATTTGTGTATATGCCAGAATGCTACTAATTCATACTGGGCCTAACTCGGGCACATGACAGAAGTTTTATCACTTTGATTCAAGTCTTTTTATCCATTGAATATTTGAATTTTTTGCTATGCAATAATTGGCATAAAACAAAGAAATGTTGTGGGAAGTCGTTATGTATTACATTTTTTGCCAGCTTGCAGAACTTTTACACTTTCTAGTTTAGTCAACAAGATGGGTATTTACCAGTTTATCCTTGGAGCAGCTAGAGGTGGGCAATCCACTGAAAGCTTGAGCCAGGCTCGAGCCTGAAGCCTGGTCCTGGTTCATCTTGAAGTCCTGTAGGAACCTTGAACTCATAATGAGCCAAGCTTCCACCCTCACTCTACCCAGAGCGGCCAACTTTGGAACTGGGAAACCACGTCTCCCCGTCCCTATAAACAATTAATATGACCTTGTATAATGTACTGGTGCTCACGTAAAGCTCTCCAATACCTTCAGGTAAAGTTCATGCTATATAAAAACTGCAGAAAAATGCACAGAGATAAAAAAAAAAGCCTTAACATAAGGAGAGACAATAGATACCCATTTTCTGGCTGATTTGTACAAAGTGAAACCAGAAAACCTGGATAAGTCACAGCTTCCCTGCTTAAATCGTGTGATCTTAGGCAAATATTTCTTTTCACCAAAACGTATTTTTCTTCATTATCGTGAATGAGGGCACTTTCAAATATGATAATTGAGAATACAAGCTGTAAAAAAAACCTATTGTGTTCGATTTAATAAACTATAATATTGCTCTATGATAATCTGGGACATGTAAGGATTTACATGACAACCGTCTTGCCTCTTAGTTCAGTGATGGTTCATGTTTAAAAACTATCACTTATTAAGCCCTTCTCAGTGCAGTGCTATAATGTGACATATTAATGTCAAAACTTTCACATTTTAAAGTAATACACTTTTTGAATTTTGAAGAGACTTTATCATATTGGCTCGGCTCGTGCACGGACTTGAGGAGCTGCGCCAGACCCTTGGCTCAGCTCTGGCTTGGGTCTTCTTGTTAATTTGCTGTCTCGCCCACCTGTAGGAGAAGCTCAGCTTGGTACATGGGCTGGTGTTCAGTTCGGTTTTGTCAACCATCGTCTGTGGCATTCTTGCAAACAAGTGTCATTGTAGGGCTACTCAGTTTGGCTGCATGCACAAAGCTGTTTCCTCTCTTGCACTGTATGAATGTCAGTCGGACATCAGTGCCCTTCATGAATGTGAAAGATGCACACCCTTGAACATGAAATGAAATAAAAATGGCCAGCAGACTTTCAGATCATGATATGGCCAAACTTTTACTGCATATTCACTAACATTAGGCAGTTCCTTTTGAGATAGAGAAAAAGAAACAGAGCGGCAGGGAATTGAGCAAGCAGATCAGGGGGGATCCAGGGTAGAAGAGAGGGGTAGGTTACTGCTTATTGAATGCGCTGGACACATTTTAACTGCACAGCTAGCGCAGACTCTGCCATCACCTTTGGGACCAGTAGCTTATCGAATTTGGGCTGGTTTTTAAATACCCACAGTTATACCCTACATTTTGAGGGCAACTTCATTATTTCATGTGATTGGTTGGGTCTTTTTAGACAAATTATTACACTCCTTTACCCAATCATCCATAGATTAGATTTATTGGTCCTGAAGAATTGCCCTGATCAATAACGGCAACTCTGGTGAGAAAGATGTCGACCTATATATGCACCAATTTATGATCTGTTTTGGATCATTGCTCCCATATTCAGCCACCCACTATTTTTACTCATAACAAGAGGAACTAAACATTAAAACTCTCTTTGGTACCTCTTACCTATTTTCAACAGTCACTTCACACCAATCTACAGCTAGAGCACCTTGATGAGGAAGCATGACACCAATCCAGGTGTGTGAGGGCTCTTGCTTCTGAGCAATCAGATCCTCCCCGATATGCTTGCTCAGTCTCCTGCCGACCTGTTGCTTCTTTTTCTCTATCTCAAAAGGAATTGCATTCTCCTTGTGATTGCGTATACATTAAGGGAGCTTGTATGCTGGACCTATAAGAGCTCCCAGTCCCTCTTAGTGTTCATAACAAAATGTTACTGCAACATGTATTCATACGTTGTTTTATAATGTGAGAGAATAAACCTTTGGTTAAAAACAAATCTGAATTGAAGTTACAGCGAGTCGAGAGAACTTGGACAAATGCTTAATCCTGAAAATACAGATAGAAAGGAGCTCTGTGATCACTTAGATATGGGGAAGTTCTGTGTTAAATCTGCCTATTCCACAACCTCTGCTTTAAAAGTCATACTCCTGCATTCTAACAATATCTAATTTCTATATCTTATCTGTTAAAACTGTCAATCAATGCATGAACTCACATACCCCACCCCGTCACTAAAGATCACACCCAACTCCTAATAATTTAATCTACCACATGGAACCTGAACTAAAAGTGCGCCATGCTTGCCCTAAGCACGAAGGACTAATCCCAACAATCAAAGATAACCAAAACCTACTAAATGTGCAACTTTGAGAAGCGTGACTCTGCGAAAAGCACTGCAACACTTCTTATGGGGTAGTAAGTGCTATATAAATGCAATTGCAATACAAATACAATATATAACTCACACCTATAGTAATATAATAATTCACAGCAGTTAGGCAGTCTATTTTAGTTCATACAGGCTGCATAATAATTCCCTTTTACTGCCTGATACTCTTACATTCACGTAAGACAAAACTGCTAAGGGGCATGTTCTTCGCCCCGTAGTGTACCAGTCCACAACAAATAAGTCACCCATCACCAATTGAACAGGCATGTAATAACTGAAGAGGTCTGACACATGCTGCTGGTAATCAGAGGATTATAATTAAGTCCACCACTGCATGTCCAACTAGCTACACACTATATCTGTTTCTTTACATCACACAATGATGAAATGGGATGATATTAACTAAGTCCATCCCAGCAGATCTCTCCATTATTTCTCTCTTTAATCTGTGCCTGTTAAGGACAATTAACTTTAAATGAAATATCTCAGCATGGACAACCAAGTGCAGTAACCAGCTAAGTGAACTATAACATAACAAAAACCATATAGTGACTTTCAGAGATGCTCACAGCTGCCAGCTTACTGAAATCCATAAACTGTGTGTCTATTCCTCACACTTCTTCATCCAGCACACTGCTAACTGCTGCATCCCATAACCCGACACCCCCACCTTGGTGGTCCTCACATACAACACAGAAACCCTTCCCACACAGGATCAAAACAAAGACAACACCCATTCAACAACACACCCTACACGGTGTAGTCTGCTAACCATGTAGGCAAATGCTCCAGGGCCCCAAATAGGGGTGGTAAGCAGTATATAATTATTAAAATACAATGCAATACAAAGCGCACACAGGTAGGCCGTTGGCATGAGGGTGGGACAGTGGTTAGCCAGCGCCAGCCCAGCAGCTTCTTTATTGGTTCAAGGCACTCCTTTCAGCACCAAATTCTAAATCGGGCCCAGAGTCACTTATTGACAATTGACAATGTATTATTGTCACTTATAAGGAAAGCCTGTCTCAACTTTCCTCACCATAGCATTTAGTGCCCTCCCTCCCATCCAGGAGATGCCAGCAATACACATATGCTGTCTGGAGAAAGCATCCACTCCTCCATCTTGTACTCTAGTCTAGGATGTGGACTTCTAAAATTGAACCTGCAGGCTGGCATCACTCTTGCACAGCACACTATTTCATCTAGTACAACGCACTTGATGTTGCATTCAGGATTCCAGGTTCATCATGAGCAGTGAAACTTTAGATGAATGGAACTGTAAGTGCACATTCATGTCCCACAGATAAAGGCCTGTAACTAATTCACATGAAACCCATGACAGGCCCTGTCATTATGAGGGTTCACTTGTTGTGCCCCTCTCAGTTCAGGACTAGGCCAAGAACCTACCATTGTTAAAGACCCATCCTAGGTACCCAGCCTGTGTACGCAGGATTACTGTGTGGCATGACCAAAAATAAAAAAGATAGGTTCACTGGTATGCAGTTCAGGCACGCAGGGCAGGAGACACACCTGTACATCATGCAGGGCACATTCCCATCCCAACATGGTTCATTAAGATTAATCAAATTCTGTCATTTCCCACAATGCACTCATATATGTATATACATGAATGGATGTGGGAAAACTGCCTGAAACAATTCAGTGACAGTACACATATACTGAGATCACCATCCAAGATGTTCATGCTACAAAGGGGTGACTATTGAGAGGGTGTGCCCTGTAGCATATCCTGCAACCTGTATTAGATTCCCAACTGTGCCATAAGGAAAAGTCAACTATTACCTGCATGCTGGTATCAGGAAGACAAACAGGTCAGCAGTAGGCATCTCACAACTGGTTTTCAGGCTCCTCTAGAGGTGTCTTAGGCAGTTCAAGCTGCATTGGACTATGCTGCTAGACTTGTCCGAGCAGGGAAAAGATAGAGGTCCATGTGCTGACTTGCAAATTAAGGGTGCAAGTTAACTGCTACGGAGCAGTCTGACTTGATCCTCCTCTGCTGCCTGAAGCCTGCTGGTGTTCCTGAATGTTGCCATGTATGTCCCTCTATTACCCTATCATTTTTTAAGATTGATATTTATCGGAGTCTGCCACTCCAATGAGACTGGGACAACATACCCCAAATAGAAATAACTTGTATATTGCAAGTGACATTGGAATATCATGACATTCTCTGGGCAGAGGCAGTAGTTGGTGTGCCTTTATGTGGGCATTGTACTCAGAGGTACCAATTGGACTCCTCTTGATGGCCAGCGAGAGGAGTTGGCCTAACGGCTAGGGTGGTCGACCTCAAATCTGGGGAACCGGGTTCGAGTCTCGGCAAGGGCGCGTAAAATCCTGTGATTCAGAGCAAATCACTTAATCTCCCTGTGCCTAACAAAAATTATTGTGTCCTCATGTAACACAACTGGTGCTCGTGTAAAGCGCTCTGATACCTGATACATTCGGGTCAAGTTGCGCTATATAAAACTCCGTAAAAAAACAAAAGAAAAACAACTGTTGCTCTCCAATCAGTATCTACTCCCCGTGAGGCATATGCCACCTAAAGATATATGCCAGTGATTGCAGAAGCTAGTACCCCATGCAAGAGCAGGAAGACAACAGCTTCTATGCTGCCAGGTAGTATCAGTCTCCTCCTGATGGCCAAACAAGCAACCATTGCTCTATAGTCAGTCTCTTTTCAACTTGAAACATTTGCTGTTTTAAGACATCAGCCAGTGATTACAGAAGCCAGTACTCTCTCCAGGTGCAAGAAGACTGGAGCTACCATGCTGCCAAGCAGTAATGGCCTCCTCTTGATGGCCAGGCAAGCAACAGTGGCTCTCCATTCAGCCTTTTGTCACCTTGAGGTCTATGCCACCTGAAGAAATCTGCTAGTAATCTCAGAAGCCAGTACCCTATGCCAGGTCATGAAGATAGCAGTAACCATGCTGCCCAGCAGTATTGTACTTCTCTTGAAGGCCAGGCAAGGAACAGTTTCTCTCCAGTCAGTCTCTTCTCACCTTGAAGCATATGCTTCATGATGCCATTCTCTAGTGATTGCAGTAGCTAGTACCTTATGTAGTGTCAAGAAGACAGCTTCTACTACAGTGCTAAGAAGTATTGGCCTCCTCCTGTTGGCCAGCCAAGCAACAGTTGCTCTCCAGTCAGTTTCTTCTCACATTGAGGCTTATGCAGCCTAGAGTACAGATATCTACCAGTGATCGCAGAAACCTGTACCCTATGCTGGGGTAAGATCAGAGCAGCTCTCATGCTTCTAAGCTATATCGGCAAAGCACCAACTTGCAGTCATTTTTGTTTCTTTCTGTCACAGTGGATATGCAGATTCATCACATCAGTTTTTTGATGCATAGAGATATGAAACAATAATACAAAGCACTGTTAGACACCTTGACTTCATGCAGCCAAGCACTTGTTGTCCACCGATTTGTACTTTCATCAAGACAGCCAATCATCAGTAAGCAACTATTCTTTGTACCTGCCAGTATCTTATTCAGAGATATGTATACTGTATCTATGGCACTGTCACTCTATTTCTGATTTCGTATTAGCTGAGCATCAACTTACCCTCAAGCCAGTCTCTTCATAGGAGGATGCCCCAATCATCACCAGAACCAACTGCTACTCATAGCAGCACATAGAATTCTAAATGGGACATGTCAACTGTTGGCCTCGTTCCTGCCAGTTAGGCAACTGTTTACCACCCAGTCAGTGCCTTCTTCTTTTCAAGGAAGCTGATCAGCAGCATCATAATATATGCTATGTCTGTCAGCCTCTTGAATTTCATCAGTCAAAGTAATATTTGATACCCACTAGTCTCCTCTTATCAGTAATGCAGTATCAGCATGACAGCCAGTATCTTCATCCATGTGAGTAACATATGCCCAAATGTTCTTAACACTGTAAACATGCTAATGCAGAACAAGCATATTATTGATTAGCACAAGTACTGTACCAGAGATGTGCATTTTTACTGTAGAAGAAATTAATTATAGTAAACCTGAAAAAGTTCAAAGGCTTCACAGCTGGGGAAGTATGTATACCCACCATGGAAAGAAAGGTTGCTAGAAAAGCTTGACCTGCATTAAATAGCACTGTTATCTGCCTTCCTAGACTGAGATTTAATTACAGGGTACTCTTAGGAGCTTATTTACAAGCCCCTTGTGCTTCCGGTGCGTCACTTTTTATGACGCTCCGGTGGCGCATAGTACATACCTGTATCTACAAGGTCACGCAAAGCAGCTTTGCGTGGCTTTTCATGGCCTCATAGATATGTTGTAAGGCAATGCAACGCAAGTCGCTGCTTTACCTTACACTGCATCAGGGAGGAGTTCCATGGGCATTGAGGTGGGTGTTCCCACACAAAACCTATGGGTTTTGACGCATTCTCAGATTTACAAGGCTCTGTAAACCTGGGAATGCGTTAAAACTGTAGCCTCGTTCATTTCTCCTCATTTTTTCCTCTTTCTGTGAGTGCTGCATTTTGCAGCATACATAAAAAGAGGGAAACGCCACCATGGATTGATTTTGTGCACCTTCCTGCACAAAAACAATCCTGCCAACAACGCAGACACCTTGCACCATGGTGCAAGGGTGCCTGAGTTGGCTCTAGGCACCATATTATGTGCCACAGCTGGCTGAAAGGACAGGAATGCACCGTATCTCGTAATTACGGTGCATTCCTGCCCTTGAAATTTGGCATAAGCCAGCACAGCATAAACACTTGCGGCGCTGCCCTACGCCAAATCATTGTAAATGAGGCCCTCAGTTTCTAAAACAAATGACAAAGTGGACTTGTTTTGAACATTATAGGCCTATCAACCTTCCCATTTTCTATGTTATTTGATATTAATAGTGGCTGATTTCAACTTGGCCACATATTTTCAATTGTTGCACACTATTTGATAATTTCTTAAATGATGCTACATTATCTTAATCGTGTATCTGAAACAATGTATGTAGCAGCATTTTCAATGGGATTTGAATAAAATATGTTTGTTTATAGAGTACTTCATTTGTATCTGTAGAGATTTTCCAGCCTTTCTGTGTGGTGTAAGCAACCAAAAATCAGATGCATCACTTCCTGTGATAGCACCAAGCTAAAGGTCATGCTATATCACTTATTTTGATTTCATGGAGTCCAGAGGACATGTGATGTCTCATCCTGTGATGTCATCAGGTCAAATGCCTTGCAAGTTTACTTCCTGTGACATCATCTAGGATGGGTCAAAGAGCAGGTGATGTAATTTTCTGTGATGTCACCAGGTCAAAGTTCTTGTGATTCCTGTGACATCATAAGGGGGGGGTCAAAGGGCATGTGATGTCACTTCCGCAACCCCTGGCATTTTAATGAATCGACATCCATGTGCCAACTCCTATTCAAATTTTATGCACAGTGACTTTGACTTCAACGAATTTAGAAGACATTGAGCAACAGCGGTGCTCAGTTTATTTTTATATATTTTTGAAGATTTTTAGAAGATTCCCTTGAGCATACTTAGAATGGGTTCTTTCAAATAGGGATATTCAACAAAAGCCCCATTCCGAAACAATAATAGTGGGAACAGTGTGCATCCAAATCACGGTTGATGAGATTGTCATTTAACAAGTGATATAAAAATGGTAGTGTCGCAAAGAACGCTTCCATTCTCTGCTGTTTAAATTTAAACTCCAGCTTACTAAATCCAATTGAAGAAGACTTTTCCAACTTTACCTCAGTTTACCTTTAATGTGTATTAAGATACAGTACTGGGTTCCTTGTCCAATGTAGCACTCATAATGTAAAGTGGCTATTATTTCATTATGATATACCATAATTAATGGATTATGTAGACTCTCATTTAGTATAACAACAAACCACTTCAGCACAGCCACAAACATGTCCCAGGTGCTTTAGTACATCGTTTGTTGAGATATAATTGCCAGTATAGTTTCTGGTTTAAATTTATGCAAAAGTGTTCAATTTCTTAAAACCTTTACATAGTACTTTCACTGACTCTCCATTCAAATTTACAACACTTTTCACTGAAGGAAAAGATTTTGGTCTAGTGATAGTTTATCTTAATATATTCAAGGAGTTGCAATACTCAGTGCTTAATTTGAGCCAGTAATTGGTGGTGGGACTCACTGGTAATCATTTCTGGGGACTTGCACTTCTTTTTACTCAACAGACTTTGATCCAAAGCAAGTGAGAGAAAAATACAAAAGAGGGAAAGAATCATAGTGACATATACAGAAAACCAGTGACAACAGGAGAAAGCAGGCATGAAAAAGAACCTGCAAAAGTGAGATCAAGAGAAAGGTAGTGTCTGGTGGTGGATTAAAGAGGCATGAGGTAGAATCAAGACTACGTATCCTTGGTAGTGGCCACCCCGACCCTCGATAGCAGCAAGAGTGCATTTGTGAGGAAAACTTTGAACCTTACCACTAGTTCTTTTACTAATTATTTTACAAATAAGGTACTTCACTACTGCTGGAACTGTAGTAAGCAAAATTGAAAGCCACTCGAAATCATCACAGTTCTGTTATCCACAAAGGATAAGAATGAACAAGAGGAACTTGCCCAGCCTTGATCCAAACATATAGACATTCAGCAAATAGGAAGGGAGGTCAGCAATGCACTGATTCAACAAGAATGGAACCAAACACACACCTGTTCGATCACCATGCCCCGCTTGTAAGGTGTCCTTTCAGTTCTTCTGTTTAATTTACATCTTGGATTTGAAGTGCTGGATTTATAATTGGGATGCAAAACTCCAAGTACCAGAATTCCGGGAAAGAGAAGCAAGGTTGGGTGAAAACTCACATCTTATTTGGTACAGTTTAATGGCCATAAAATATAAAGTGAGCACTAGAAGTACTACTTTATGATACAGACAATGCTATAGTTTTGGGCTATCTAGTGGCCTAAATGGTTGAAGAGTTGGAGAGGCATGTTACCAGCGTAGATAGTGTTAAATGTTTGTTTGGTTCTAAAACTGTAAAAGAATGTGCTGCATGCGCCTGGAAATGTTGCAGCACAACAGTTAAAGCAGAATACAACATAACAACCACAGACCACTCACACATTAAAATAATGCAACACAAAAACAAAACAACAACAACTAAAAACACATCATCACCATAGCAAAATGCAACACAACTATATGCAAACAGCCTTGTCATACATTATCACTTCCACAATTCTGCATTCATAATACAGGAGTAAAAGGTGTCTGCACCAAGCACGGCCATAACCTACTGGCAAGGACATGGGATAGCGCCAACCAAAAATGTGTTCTGATACGATCCCAAATGACTGACAGAAGCACAGTATTCCTGAAAAATAAGCTAGAATGTGTCCCTTCAAATACTTTTTAGGTCTCGCTAGCGACGCAGCGCGAAAGCGCTGTCGCTAGCGAGATCTATTGTTACCGACTTGCTTCGGAAGGGAGACAGGAGATGTGCACGCGCAGGACAGACTGCAAATGTGAACGCGCCCATGAACACGCACGTACAGACACGCGATGTGCACATCTCCTGTCCCCCTTCCGTCCTCGCAAGCCTCATGCAATACCACTTTCTTTTTTTAATGCGCACGCGAGCTCCAAGCGCGGCGCGCTTTACACGCACAGCATGCCTCACTCCACTTACCTGCTCTTGTGGGGACTCTGCGCTGCTCCTCGGCTGGTCTCCGTCTTCAGCCGGTCACTGCAGCAACACGCGGGGCTCCGTCTTGCTCACAGGAGCCCCGCCTGAAATCCTGCTTTGGCCACACCATGCGAAGGCGGACTTCCTCTACTGTTTTTTTTTGCTTTGGCGGCCCCGTCCTGGGCCGCACGAGCCGCGCAGCACTTATTCAAGTACGGCGAAGTCCGCAGGCGCCGCCGCTGGGCACGAGCCGCAGGCCACGCCGATGTGCACACTCACGGCGTGCCTACAACGTGCGCATGGCGCTCTTTCACTTTCCCTTGTTTTAATTCTGGGCAGCATCCTAAGCGGGGACCGAAGACCAGCAAACAACATCCCCCTCCTTTTCCTCCTCCTCATCCTCCCCGGACCCCAAACCCAGCACCCCTCCCATCACCCCGAGACTGTTACCAAGGAGACGGCCATCCGAGAACAGGACCCAGAAAGACTGAGGGACCATCGGGCATAGGGTACCCGGGAGAGACAGACAGACATCCCACACATGCCCAGGACACAGACAGACATCCAAAATACGCTAACCCGGGTGGCTGACATCCAGAGAACGGCAACCAGGAGACAGACGAGCATCTCGGGAGACAGTACCACGGGAGACAGGCAGACATCACGGATACGGTAACCAGGGAGACAGACATCCAGGGTACGGTAACCAGGAGGCAGACAGACACCCCCGATACGGTATCCAAGGAGCTAGTCAGTCAGTCTAAGAGACAGACTAGGGAGAGGCCGCCAGGTGCTCGAGGACTGGCCTGGTGACAGACGACAGACGCGGCCCTCCCTCACTGTTGCACTGAGCGCTCACCAAGCCAGAAGCGGCCATGGGGATCCCCGAGTCCTGCACCCCCTGCACTGTACCCCTCCTCTTGCTCCTGCTCTTCGCCCTGCTCCACGGGGGTCTCTGCAACAAAGGTGGGTCCTGGCAGTGTGCGGTTCGTGCGCCTCGACGTGGGTGTGTCTGTGTGTGCAGCTATATATAACATATATGAGCCCTCAGTATATGAACCCGTGCACGCTCGCGCATACCATTTGATTTCTAATGCACGTGTGGTGTTTATTTAGATGCAGGCTTCATTCGGGGAAAGCAACGTGACGTCCATCTTACTACAAGAGACTTATTTGCTGCTCGCTAGCTTTGGGAAATTAGAAATGTGGCCACAATTGGTTTAAAGGGGGCAGAGTTATAGGCCTCCCAAAATGGACTCGGAGCATGGGGCTGTCACGTGACCTTTAGCATGGAGTCGCTATCTCTGAATCGCGTGTGCATACATCTATCGAAACATAAAAACAAATATCTATAAACACACGCATCAATTACATTATATATATATATATAAGTCTGTCTGTGTGCGTGTGTTTCTTAATAGTGCAGCGCAGAGGTTTATGTGCTGTATACGTACTGTGTAGTAAACCGAATAATTTTCAAGGAAATATTTGCTGCAATGTAGCTATATACGTGCCTGATTACATACGTGTATATCTTTTTACACCAATATTCGTTGTGGTTTATCACCAAGTGCCCACATCGAGAACAAGCATTTACAATGCAATTGGTCTCGCATTTACGCAAATTTAAGCTATTGGCATTGTAAATGACAATGCCTTTTATTTATGTTTTACAAATGAAAACAAAAATAAAAGGCATTGTTATTTGCAATGTCAATAGCTCAAACTTGCGTAAATGCGAGACCTATTGCATTGCAAATGCTTGTTATAATGGTTTTAAACATCTAAGGGACACGGGGCTAACTACTGGGATATTACTGGCACATGCATCAAGGTAGGCTTTTGCGATTCCTTAATTGCGATTATTAAGGAATCGCAATTAAGGAATCGCAAAAGCCTATGCATGTAGGAATCGCTATAAAAATAGCGATTCCTAAACATTCCTTAATTGCGACTCGCTAATTGCGAGTCGCAATTAAGAATACCTCCCCATTAATTCCTATGGGCCTAGAGGCCCATAGGAATGAATGGGAAGACATTCTCAATTTGCGATTCGCAATTAGAGAATCGCAAATTGAGAATGCAATTTCAAGGGTGCCAGGGTGTCAAAAGGACCCCTGTTGCACCCCTGAAATCTGCATATGAGTACATCTTGCACACACACATGCCCCAAGGGCATGTGTGTGTGTAAAATGGAACTTTGAAAAATGCACTTTAGTGCATTTTTCAAAGTTTTACAAATTACCATGAAGTTCAACTTCATGGTAATTTACGCCCCTATTAGCGAAATCGCTAATTTTTTACTTTAATGCATTGCATTTAAGGAATCTCAATTTGCGATTCCTTAAATGCAATCGCAATTGAGAATTCGCAATTAATTGCGAATTCTCAAATTGCGAGGGCCTTGACCCTTGATGCATCGCAAAAGGTAATTTTGCGATCGCAAACGGCCGATTTTTGCGAATCGCACCGTTTGCGATCGCAAAAACCTTTGATGCATGTGCCCCTTAGTTCGGTAAGATATTTTTCATTGACAGCCACAAAGCCTGCGAGTCTGTTGAATAACAAACTCAAACAAAGAGGCAGAGGAAATATTGAGATCAGTGCTAAATGAGTAACACCTGGAACGAATTACATCATTTATTTAATTTTAACTTTCTCGAGGCAGAGTGCTGATTTGTTTTATAATCCTAAACCACAGAAAACGTACAGCGAATTCATTAGAATGTGCGCGCTGCAAACAAGTCATCAAGGGAAGAGAAGTGGTGCGCAGTTTTGATGTTTACGTACAGCAAGTGTTTACTGGAGGAGCACACCGAAAGTCAAGGGCAAAATTACATTGAAAGAATCTGACTAATGCGAGGGAAGAAGTGTGGCAGCTGACTGCATAATGAAGCATGCGCTGCTCGCAGTAATTACAAACCTTCAGTCAAGTCTTTTGGTAACTGCGCATCGTAATGAATGAAGTATGTAGGAAAGAAGACTTAGGCCCTCAATTATGGGGATTTTGCGTAGGGCAGAGCAGCAAGTCACCTTGCGCTATCCAACAACAAAGTGAAAGGACAGGAATGCACGGTATTTATCCAATACGGTGCATCCCTGTCCATTCCCCCCTGCGCTGGCATCATTTCGGCAGCCTAGCGCCAACGCAGGACCCCTTGCACCATGATGCAAGGGTGCTGTTGTGTCCCCAGGGTCCGTATGCTGCAGGACCAGGACACGTGACTGGGCCTGGAGTGGTGTGGCTGTGCACAACAGAGGACACGCACACGTAGTTGGACTCTAGTGTGGGACTGCCCTAGCACAGCCCCACCCGTTTATTTATATCGGTGGTCACAGGAACACTCCCTGCGTGGCCAGTCCCATTATATTCCTCCTTTATTGTAACAAGAATAAACAATAAGCCAAAAATGGCAAATTGCTTGAACGGTGATGTTTACCTCAACATTCAGTGCGGGCAGGTTCCCAACAACCAGGGTCACCCGATACAAAGGCTAAGGACTTAAATACACCAGACATAACAGGCACTGAGAGCAAGTCAAAAGAATACAGAAGGTTCACTTCTCTGCCCACACTGGCCAACTGCCACATCTCGATCAGTCCATCACAAAGTCTTGGAACTGTTGGGACAGTGTCAGATTTTGCCAGAGGTGGTACCGGGGGAAACCATGCTCTGGTCCAGCCAACTTAGTCCCGGTGGGGGCTCTCTCTGTGCCGTGGGCTATGGCAGCTGATTGGGCATGTTCTTCCTTCCGTTCGGTAGTGCGGGGAAACAGAAAGTTTCTCAGGGAGATGTGCAGGGGGTGGTAGTCAGCTCCTTCACGGTCGTCATGGTGTGATTTCAACATGCCCTATTCCCCCGGCTCAGGTGGGGCTCCTGGGTATCCTCTAAACAGTTTGAAGTGGAATGCATTTTGTGTGACTATCTATTGCCCTTGAGAGGTGGTTATCATGGCCCCGTTGACTTTCGATATCTTCCACGGGTTCAGCTCAAAAGGGAGCTGAAATTTTCTTCCTGGGTCTCTGATGACAAGCTTGGAGGTTCTCGCTCTTCTGTGCTGTGACGCTTGCCGGTTTTGTTCCTCACAGTGATTTTGGTTGTAGTTTGGTGGCTCCGAGGATTGCTCCCACAGAAGGTGATGAGGGGTGACGTCAGTGACCTTCCTTCCAAAACAGAGAGTGCTTGGACCACTCCGGTGGTTATGTGTGAGGTCAGCCAGTAGTCCTTCATAAAGGTGTAATTGGCTTTCTCAACACACTGCTGCTCGACCTGTGCAATGTGGATAGTCTTTGTGATGGTTCTCATGAACCGTTCAACCTCACCATTGGCTTGTGGCCAACGGGGGGTAATCAGGTAATGTTTTGTCCCTCTGGATGTGATTTAGCTCGCCAGTTCTGGGCCATTGAAAGGTGGGCCACTGTCTGTGCACCGTTCTCGGATGAGGCAGTGGGTTGCCATTATCTTTTCTAATTTTGGGATGGTTTCCTCGGCTGTGGTGGTTCAGACTATCTCCACTTCTGGGTAGCGAGTGTAGTCATCTATTACAATGAAGAGATGGTTGCCATCTGGTAAGCTGCAGAAGTCTGTACTGGCGCGATGCCAGGGGTGGTTGGGGGGTGGTTCAGTGATGATGGGTTGAGGAGGGTCACCTCCCCCAGTGGCTTGTCAGAGGCTGCATTGTTGGACTGTCCTTTCGGCCTTCTTATCAAGGTTAGGGAACCACACCTTGCTTCTTAGCCTTCTTTTGGTCTTGAAGACCCATTGGTGTGACCCGTGTGCAAGGTCTTCCATCCGGTGGGGCAGGTTGACTGGCCCCACCAAGCGAGGTCTGTGGAGCAGAGCTCCTCCTTTATGTGGCACCATGATTTGATGTGCTCTGGGCCTCTGCCGTCCTCTGGGGCAGTATCGCCATCAACTTGTCCCACCATCCTGACTGGGTAGCTGTGATAGCTTGTTGGAGGCAGTCATCAGCTTGTGTAGCTTCAATGATCTCGGTCAGTGAGATGGGAAGCCGGTGCGATCTCTCTACCACAACTCTAACATATTCCTTGGCTTACTCAGCCTCTTGCTCTTCTCGTGGGGTAGCGGGCCGGGCATGCCTTGAGAGGTAGTCTGCCGGGTTATGAGATCTGGGTAGGTATTTCACGGAGAAGTGATACTCTTGGAGTTGTAGGAGCCACTTCTTGATCCTCTGTGGAGGCTTGGGCGCTGACCCTTTGAAGAATGGTAAAAGAGGCTTTTGGTCGGTGTTGACCACAAAGGAGTGCCTGTAAAGGTAGATGTGGAAATGACTGCAGCTCCAATGGTAAGTGGTCGCTTCTTTTGCTATGTGGTAGTACCTTAGCTCGGTGGGAGTCAGGGCGTGGCTGGTGTAAGCAATGGAAGCCCACTCTCTGCACGGCTGCGTCTGGGACAAGACCGCCCCTAGACCTGTGGAGCTTGCATCTACCGATAGCTCAGTGTCTTGTGGATGTCAAAATAAATGAGGGTGGTGTCAACAGACAAAGCCTATTTTGTATCCTGGAATTACTTTTCTTGTTCTGGACCCCATTTTCACGGAGTAAACACCTTGGTAAGTTCTCGCAGAGGTTCGGTGAGCTAAGTTAGGTCCTGCATAAAACAGCCAAAATATGTGACCATTCAACAGAAACTTCTTACTCCTGTAATGGTGGAGAGGAGTGGTGCATTTTGGATGTTGTAGACTTTGGCTGGGTCAGGTGTGATTCCTTTTGCAGAGAACTGGTATCCAAAGAAGCATATCTCCTCCTTCAGAAACCCAGACTTCTCTTTGTGTAGAGGGAAGCCGTAACTTTGGAGTCGATGGAACATGGACTGCAGTCGGTGAAGATGTTCTTCCAAGGTGGGAACATGTACCAAGATGTCATCTCTGACATTCAGGATGCCAGTCAGGCCTGCCAATACCCCTCTGATTATATCCTGGAATACGTCCACTGCACTGGAGATGCCGAAATTGAGGCACTTGCTTCAGCGTTGTGAGTGGAGAAGGTGTTCACGTGTTGTGACTCCGGTGCGAGGAGGATCTGATGGTATCCTGAACATAGTTCCATCTTGGAAAACCACCAGGAGCCTGCCAGATCCCCACAATGTCATCCACTGTGGGTGTTAAGTGGCGTTCTCTCTTGATCACAGTGTTTGGAATTCTCATGTCGATGCACATTCGCACCTCCCCAGGTTGCCTGGACTTACGCACGACAATGTTCGGCGACACCCATAGCATTGGCTCTTCCACCTTCTCAATGATGTCGGCCTTCTCCAACTTGAAGAGTTCTGCTTCCACTTTGGGGCATAGGTGGAACGCCACTTACAGGTGGCGCAATGAACCGGTTGCACCATCTGGTCAATATGGAGGTGAACTGACTGGTCTTTCAGGCATCCGATGCCTTGGAACAATTGTTCAAACTCAGTCAGCAAAGAGTCCAAGGCGCTGATGTAGAACCCAAATGCGAAATGGACTAGCTGTAATTGCTCAGTGGTATGGCAGCTAAGCAACAGGTCCACCCCTCCTTTCGTGACATAGGCTTTTGTTTAGGTGGCTTTTCCTTGGTGGCTGATGGTGGTGTTGAAGACTCCTGCTAGTGGGAGGCCCTTAGCGGTGCCATAGGCATACACTCTTGTGGTGTTAGGGCGCAGAGTTGGCGGTGTGGCCATCTTCTTGTGTAGCGACAGGGGTGAGATATTGATCGAGGTCCCTGTGTTGATTAGCGCCACTAGCGATTGTCCATTGACCATGAATTGGCATCTCAAGGGCCAGCAGACTCAGCCAGGACTGTATTTCAATGATGTGAATGACGTGGACAGTGACTTCGGACTCGCCCTCTTCCATGTTGTTGTCTTCCGTGGCTTCGAGTTCTGCACCCACCTGGTTGGTAGTTGTACTTCTCAGTCCCTTTGCCGCTGGCATTGATCTGCAGAATTTGGTGAAGTGGTTCAGTTTTCCACAGGCTGAACACTTTTGTCTAGTAGCAGGGCATTCTCCCGCGTGTCGTGTGGGGCCTCCACACCACCGACATGGTCTGGCGATTTGCTGCGTCTTGAGACAGTCTTTCTTCGCTTTGAGGCGAGGCAGCGGCTCCAACTTGGTTGACGGGTTCAGCCTTGATCGCCCGTTGGAGCGTAGCTTCCATGTGGGCCACTCGTGTTTTTTGGCAGCCCATTAACCTGCCCATGGTGAGGATCTCATCCATTGTCATGCAAAGACCTGCAGGATGTGTTTGCACAGTTTTGCCGTTGCGCAACCCCAAATGAATTGGACATGGATTTCATCTTGGTCATCAGGGAGGGTGCACGTGGTTGCCAGCTCGCAGAGCCGTGCAAAGAGTTTGTCTACTGATTCTTCGGGTGTCTGTCGTGCTTGCCTGGGTAGGAATCGCTCATAGTCTGGATTGGCCAGAGGAGCGAAATGAGCTGTGAGGGCTGCTTTCAGCATGGAGTAAGTGTATGTGGGGCCTGCTTCTCGCACCTTCTTGGACTGTTTGTGGACAGCAGCAGCTCCAAGGTGCAGGAGCATAGGTCGCTGTCTGTCTTCTTCAAGTGTCACTGCGGCGAAGTATGTCTCTAGATGGTCTACCCACATGGCTCCCTTGGCAGCTTGGGAAGAAGGTGCCCCTGTGACTACAAAAGGTTCAATGGTGGGTAGAGTTTTCATGTGTGTGGACGGTTGGTACTCATTCTGTTTTCAGAGGTGGTGAGGGCACTGGTGACAGTGTGGTGTCCTTGATAGTCTTATTTGGGTGTGGGGTAGCTGGGCACAGGCTGCATGCAAGATTGGGCTGTGACCTTGAATGGCTTGCTGGACGTGCTTACTGCATCTTTTCCACAGTGGTTTTAGCTGTTTTGCGCCTTGCTGGGTTATGCGTGCAATGCTGGTTGGCTGCTGCCTCATTGATGCCAGGATCACAGGGATGGAAGATTGGGGTTTTCTTTTTTCTCCTCAGGCTTCTGGGGTTTTCCAAATATTGTGCTTGCTGAGCACGTGTCTTCTGACAGGCGTAGGGATGCAGTGTGGATGGTGGGCTATGAGCTGCAGGGCCACCAAAGCTGCTGCCAAGACATACTGGGATCGGGTGTATTCAATGGGTGGAGCCACGCCTGTGCTGACAACACTGTTTCCTGCTGTTGAGGGTTCTGGCGCGCAGAGTTTGCCCCACGCTGCGTCGTGGGTTGTGGAACCTGTCCTCCGTTTCCCCAGTTGTCGTGTCCCAGGGGCCCGTATGCTGCAGGGCTGGGACACGCGGCTGGGCCTTTCAAGCTGTGGTGGTTCACAACACAGCACACGCACACGTAGTTGGACTCAAGCACGGGACTGCCCTAGTGCATCCCCACCTGTTTATTTATATCAGCGGTCACATGACCGCGGGCACCCACTGCTATAATTAGTTTTGCTGTTGCAAGTAAATGCCTGATATGTTTAAATGGTAGCCAGATTTTTTACTAGTTTTATTCTTTTAGTTCATCTTTCATATATTGGTGAGTGTGTGTGTTTATGGCTTTTGTGTCAGAGGTTGAATGCAAGAATGTCTTAATGGATTGATGAATGGATGCATGAGTGCAAAGATGAGTGACAGAGTACATGCATGATTACTTATTCAGTGCCTAAACCTTTCAATGAAACAAAAGGTGCTTTCATTCATAAACCCGACCTACTGGAATTGCCAATGCTTTTTGGATTTATCTCAGAACTAGGTAGCACCAGAGCAAAAGAGAGAAAGCCAGAAAACTGAATAAGAGAAAATAAGAAAATAGTGGCAAGGGGAGAAAGCAGAGATATAAATGAACCAAATAGAATGAATGTGTAAGGGGAGAAAGTAGAGATATAAAAGAACCAAAAAAGATGGTAGCGTGATAAAGAAGAATGAGGTGGACTCAAAACACTGCAATCATGGAATTTGACAGCATTGGCGGTGTGAGCCTAAGAAACTTTTGGGCCCTAGACATTTTTTTTTACAAATGAAGCACAGCATCTCCCAATTCACAATTCAACAAACCATTCCATTTGTTTCAAGCTTATAGTATATCTCTAATCCTGTTTCTCTGAACTGATGTTTTTACAACCTCAGAAAATATGTCACAATTAATAGTATTTTAAAATGAAGTTGATGCATCAGTTTAGTGCTAATATCAAAATAATCTGAGCCTATGAATGTAAGCATGATCTTATCTCTTTAGCTTGTTGCTCCTTCCACTATACATACCAGCCTTGCATCCGGAGATGTGGTATCATCTAGTAGCTAAATGTTGGATTATTTTCTCCCTAGAATAAAGGTCCTGATTATGACTTTGGAGTAGCAGTATTCCTGGTTGTGATACTGGTCCACCCCATCATAATTAGCACAGCGTTTCTACACCTAGATTTTCCTGGTGCAGGAATACTGTGACAGATATTAATGGCTGGAAAATTTGGTGGGTAAAATCTCATGATGATTCATCATGAGCTGCTGCCGTGAGTACAGCCCAGCCTCCACCCAATGCCTCCTACAGCATGGGTGGCACATGGATGGATTCCCATGCCTGCCACCTATCTCTTCTTGTCCTTGGACACCCTCCCACACTTTGGCCCCTCATTGGTTCCCGCTCACATTTCCCTCCTAAACAGAGGAGGAGGTGGTAAATGGGAGCAGAAATGTCCCTGAAATAGGACTCTGCAAATGGAAAATGACCTGGTGCTGCATGTTAATCCATAGTCTGAGTACAATAAATTGGATTAGTTGAATTTGGGCACGGGAGAGAGGACAAAAATGTTAATTGTGGCAACCAAGTATACCCATATATAAATCCACCTAAGTCGTAATTGGGCCCTAAGGACCATGTCAGAAATTGGATGGTAGTGGGGTGCATAATCAACACCCATAAACACTGGTACATTGATTGACCCAGCAATGCATTTACAAGTTAATCCCCACAAAGTGAATTAACATTTCCATTAACCATTTGCTCTGTGCATTTAGTAAATGAGAGCAATGGTGTGGTGAGATGCAGGATGTCATGGACAGGGTAGGCTGTGGGCTGGTCAAGGGAAGAGTTCTGTGCTCTGCATGCCTTGTGAAGGGGTTCTGCTGGGGCTGGGCTTTGCCTATGCCTATAGTCACTGCCCAATCCTAATGTGATTTTTTACTCGTAAAATCACACTGAGTGTTCCCACAAGGAAGAAAATCCAGGTGCGGGAACATCGAGCCGTGTGTGATCAGGTGAAGTGGTATTCCATCTAGGCACAGTTCGTCCTCTGACTTGTAAACAGCCCCTATCAGAGCTCATGTGGAATCCTCAAGACTGATGTCTTGGTTCCGAGCAGCCTCTTGCTGCTTTTTAGTTTTCAGCTACTCATTTGCAGATGAAAGAGACCACCATCCGAGGCTTGAACTGAGACGGCTTGAAGGCCAACCTACCAATATCTATTTATCTTTTAGGAAATGATGATACTCACAAACTTTATTTATCTTTCAGGGAATGCTACGGCTCCCAAATAAAGGGAGGGGCTATAAGAAGATCTCCCCTAAAAAGCTGGTTTGCTTGAATCATTTCAAGTTTGTTTACATCCCTGTCAATCAGTCTGAAATCATTACCAACTAGGTATCCTTCTTCTTCAACAACACACTTCTCATGGGTGAGGTGAGTCTTCTCTCTGGAGACAGGCTCACTAGTCCCTGTGCTAATTTTTTTTAAACCTCCACCCTCCACTGCATATATTTTCCTGCTGGCCATGTTTCAGCCCATGGGAGGCATTGTCTGTGCCATGGATGGGTTTGGGCAGACCTTGCTTGACTAGTCACTGACCCTGGATTACTGGGTCATCTGTTAGAGTATTACCAAAGTTTGAGAGGTAACTTTACAAATGTAGGGGACAGGGTGCACTGTAGTATAATCAAAAGAATATCCCCCACATACTAGTTTCTAAGCCTTATTCCTATATTCACACATCAATCAAAAGCTCACATAGTCTCTAATCTCATAACACTGAACCCAAATATACGCAAAAATGTCTGATATTTATTATATTAATTCAATGTACATATACAAGACAGTTAAAATAGTTAAAAAAACATTCTATTGGTTTTCAGTATACACATTATCTCCTGTATCCCTTTTGTATCAATGCATTCATACAGTGTCATAGGAAAAACACGTGTTTTATAAAAAGTCAGTTTTGTTTAAAATTAACCTTTTCCTTTTTATACAGTGTGCAAATAAGCAAAATAGAAAAGATTTTTTTTATACAAATATCACATACATTTAAAAATGCTGTGCAGCATGTAGTTGTCGACACAGCATTTCGGTGGAAGGAAATCGATATACCACCTTCTTCAGGACTCTAGTTAATGACAACAATCATCTATAAAAAATGTACATAAAATATAATTACAGGTCTGGTATATACATAACAAATTTACATATACAGAGTTTAGTGAAATCAATCACACTAATATCCATGTAGGAAATCCTGCCATTCAACCAGGAACCTAACCTATTAAAGAACATCACTATTATACTGAGGAAGTGAATCATGACTCTGTTTCTTATCTCCCCATTGGTCTCCAAATTTATATGGATAACCTAGTTTTTTTGCAATTTAAGGAGAAAGATGGCTAATTACCTTTCATCTGATTGTCCAAGATTAGCACTTAATGAATTTCATGCTTCTTGATTAGTATTGGTTCTATAACATAAAAACCACATTATGGGGCCGATTCCGATCTCGGTCGGAGGCGCACCCAATACCATTCGGTCGGGAAAAAAGCCATGCGAAAGCCTGTTTCCCGACCGAACCGTACTGCTGGTCCGGCCGAGCGAGTACGATGCGGATCGCCGACCGACTCGTCCGGGCGACCCGACCGCTCCGACCGACTCGTACCCGGATCGTACCGCTCCGACCGACTCGGTCGGACCCGGTTCGCACCGCGCAATGGAGACGTTTTCCGGCCGGGTAAGTACGATGCGCACCTCGACCGCTCCGACCGACTCGCGCCGTCCGACTCGAACTCGCTGTCGGAGCCGTACTTTGGGGGTCCGTGTCGGACCCCCTGTACGCGTACCCGTGCGAGGCGCACACAGGGGGACCCATGGGTCCCCCTACCTGTGCGTGTACGCCGCGAGCGCTCGCGGCGTACTCGCTGTAGGGGGCGCCCTTGTCCGCCTCGCACCCATTGAGGCAATGGGAGCCCGCGTACGCGTTGTACGACCGGCTCCCATTGAGTTCAATGGGAGTCCGACCGACTCGTGTCCGATAACATACGGACGCATCGTACTCGTTCGGTCGGACTGCACGGGTCCGATTCGGTCGGAAATCTCTCCGGGTCCGGCTCGGTCGGAGAGATTTCCGGCCCGAATCGGAATCGACCCCTTAGTGTATTCAATTTTACAAAAATACCTCACTATTTAATTATTTTAGTATACCAATTAATTCTTACCTCCTGAATGATACTCATACATTAATCTTCAGTCTCCAGGTAAAATATTCCCTCTGAATAGGGTGTGACCTAAAGAGTTTAACATGGTGTATTAGAAAAAATATTTTCTCTTTTTAATTTTATGGACATGCCCTACATTCAGAAGGTTGTAATTCTCACCTTTTATTTAAAATCCTTTACCACGTATTTAAATTTTTCGTGGATGATGGATTACGACTCATTTGGTAGGTAGTCGCCAATGTTCTTTTCAATTTTGATGGTGGCACCCTTTTGAAATCTGAAAGTAACAGACAATATCCACATGGGGTTTTATTACAACACACCTAGGGGCCGATTCCGATTCGGGCCGGAAATCTCTCCGACCGAGCCGGACCCGGAGAGATTTCCGACCGAATCGGACCCGTGCAGCCCGACCGAACGAGTACGATGCGTCCGTATGCTGTCGGACTCGATTCGGTCGGACTCCCATTGAAGTCAATGGGAGCCTGTTGTACGACGCGTACACGGGCTCCCATTGACTCAATGGGTGCGATGCGGACAAGGGCGCCCCCCACAGCGTGTACGCGGCGAAGCGATTCGCCCCGTACAGGCAAAAGGTAGGGGGGACCCATGGGTCCCCCATGTGTGCGACTCGCGCGGCTACGCGTTCAGGCGGGTCCGACACGGACCCCCGAAGTACGGCTCCGACAGCTCTTCTGAGCCGGAGTGTGCGGCTCGGTCGGACTGCTCGCGGCGCGCATCGTACTCACCCGGCCGGGAAACGTCTCCATTGCGCGGTGCGAGTCGAGTCCGAGCGAGTCGGTCGGTGCGGTTCGAGCCGGGAACGAGTCAGTCGGAGCGGTCGGGATGCCCGGACGAGTCGGTCGGCGATTTCGCATCGTACTCGCTCGTCCGGACGCGCGTACGGATCGGTCAGGAAACAGGGCTCCGAATCGGATCCGGTAAAGCCGAATCCGATTCGGAGCCCTACCGGCCGAGATCGGAATCGACCCCCTAATTGTGAACTCTCACCACTTATAATAAATTACTTTTAATTAATGTGGTTTTTGTGTGGTTATTTGGTTAAGTAACCTCCATTAGCCACACTTTTTCTAAATAAAATATTTTTATGCAGTGGAAGATGATAAATTATAAACAGCCATATTACTACTTCTATTTATATTAGTTTCATGTCTCCTGATCTATAACCAAAGGAAGATTCAAAACCACATTATTCCTTATTCAATGTGGAAACTAAATATTCAAAGCGCATTTGCCCCTCGTTATGAGACAAACAAGGTCTCTTTATTTTAAATAATAATTTGTTTTTACGAGAAGAAACTCACAAAAATTTGCGCATAGCCAATCTCTTAAGGGTCCCCGTATAGCTGCCCCCGTGATGTTTGGGTTACGTGCAGCTTAAAAATAAATAAAATCACTGAAGAAAAGCAGCTCCAGGCATTCAGCATCACACTTACTGCGGGCGCTGTTACTTCCGACTGACTGATCCGGTATCTGCTGTTTAATCGAGTGAAACCGAGTTAAGCGCTCGGTCCTTCTTTTATACTCGTGAACGCCTTGGTTACACGCGATCACGTGTTACCTGTTTCAATTAAAAAAACTTTATTTATCCTTCTTACATTTACGAGCGACTCACAGATATATGTGTAGTCCCTTATCGTTGTTGTGAGAGTGCTTTTTTTCTTTTGTTATCTTTATTTCTCCACGCTGTACTAACGGGTGTGATTCAACTTCACTATTGGCCTCTATCTGTTTTACGGGAAGTAAGTGTACATTACTTCTGCTCTTAAAACATAAAGAGTAATTGACTTATCATCCTTTTTATTATTATTATTCCTATGCCTATCACATTATTTGCATGGGCTCTACTCGTATCTACAGGACCGAGCAGATTCCATATATTATTAGTCCAGCAGTATATTACAAACAAACGTGTCTGTCACCTTATTTATCCAATTGGGACAACTACTGGGTGTCAGAAACAACTGAAGCAGTTTTCTCTAAAGTATTAACCGCTCCCATTCCTCTCTATTATTCAGTCCTGACCTGAATGTATCAAATGTACTCATATAAAACTGCTCTCTCCTTTTTCTTTTTGTTTCTACATCACCACCCCTACTTGAACATCTAATGCAATCCAAGATCACCCATTTAATGTCTTTCACAGTATGCTTACTTTGTTGCCAATGCTCAGTCAGTGGTGTATTCTTTTTATTCATTCTAATGGCTGACCTATGCTCGTTTAGTCTAGTTCTCAGTTCTCTACTGGTCACCCCTACATATCCTTTTCTGCATGGACAAATTAACAGGTAGATAACGTTTTTAGATAACGTTTTTAGTTCTACAAATGGAACTTTGTAGAGCTAAAAACGTTATCTACCTGTTAATTTGTCCATGCGGAAAAGGAAGTAAGCATACTGTGAAAGACATTAAATGGGTGATCTTGCAATGCATTAGATGTTCAAGTAGGGGTGGCGATGTTTCTAATGCAGAACAGAGACTACAAAAATGGGGCAAACATCTGCACCTACTGCAACAAACAGGAAGTTACATACAGGAATATGAAGTCATTGTTTCTGTTCACACTGTGCCACCGTTTCACCACAACACCATCCTCTTCCATCCTGCTGCTTCAGAGTGAGAGATAAGACAAAAGGACCCCTTAGCTTTGCTGATTAAGAACTGAAACCCATTTGTGAGGGGGTCTTCCAAAGTTATGGAGATCAGATACTCAGCTGAACAATGCGGCATGGGCCCAGATTTGGAGTGATATCCGCATGTTCTGCAATGCAATGAGTGTCTAAACCTGGCATGATAAGGAGTGCCACAAGTGCTAGGATGACATTTGCAGCTGGGCCAGGATTAAAGCCCAAGCCATTCTTGGCGTGCCCCTCCAGCCACAGTCTCTGCAGTCCTGCATGTCACCACTGTACAAAGGGGTCCTTAGAGCAGCATGGCCAACGTCCACACTCGGATGGAACAGTCTAAGCAGTAGAAGGGCAATAAGTGCATTACTTTTATAATATCTGAAAACCAAATAAATTGTGATAGTTTTGTTGAGCCTTGGGTGCAGTCTGATGTCTGCTGTAACATCCCATGTTGTCTTTAACCTGTGTTTCTTTGTTTAGCAATGGAATAAATGCTTCAAATAATAATATACATTTAAGGTTTTATTTTCGATTTGAATAACTAATCAAAATTTGGAATACTAGAAATAATTTTCAAACTCCATAATTCAGGTCAACATAACATTTCTGACACAACGTTTATGAATATGGCACATTACAACGCAATGTAATACATTGCGTGCCATTAACGCGGTCGTTACAACGACCGCGTTGTTAGTACGCAATGTATTACATCGCAAGTCTTTACAACGACTTCCACTAGGGGGCGCTGGACTTAGGAATAGTATTATTTACTATTCCTACTCCAGTTTGTGCAACAGTAGGGAAGGTGTTGGAAATTTATTTCCAATACCTCAGCGCCCCCTAGTGGAATTCGTTGTAATGACTTGCGATGTCATTACATCGCGTACTAACAATGCGGTCGTTGTAACAACCGCGTTGTAAAGGTATCGCGGTGTAATGACCGCGTTGTAAAGGTCATTTCCCAACGTTTATACTTTGAATATGTAAAATTTCCATTTTGTCAATGTATGCTTAGGTAAAGCAGGCATTGTGTACCTTAAAGTTATTTTTCAACCATTTCTTTTGATAAATACAGAATTATTAACTTTTTTTTTACAAAATGGAAATTATTTTACATTTTTAAATAACAATAATATAAAATATGACATAAGATGTGTAAATTAGCAAATTCTTTGGGACATGATAATGTAATTAGGTCATGTCTCTTTGCATAAACATTTGTCCTGAATTGAATGCCTGATATGAAATAAAAATAATTTTTATAACAGTTTTTAAAATGTTTTCTAATTTAAGATTTTTATATACACTTTGCAGTGGTCGAAGTTAGTTAAAGTATAAACAATGTAATTTCTTCTGTTTAGGGTGTTGAATTGATAGAACATATTTCACACATACACTCAGCTTTTATCTATTTTATAGTCCTTCTTTTTGAGGAGACAGAGCTGGCTGAGCACAATCAGAGCAGGTCTGGAGCACAGAAGAAAATCCTCAACTGCAAGGCGAGCACACCAGCGCTCAACTTGCAGCAAGGAGGAGGAAGCTTATACCAGAAGGAAGAGTGCACTCAACTAGAGACAAACACGCTCTTAAGATAAAAAGGCTCTGGTGGAGGCTGTAGAGGCAGCAGTGGGGATGGTGGATGTCCACACCCCCAGCCAGAAGGAGGCACATAATTGGCATCCTCCTGGCCTTGAGGAAGGTCTGCCTGTGGCATCTGAAGAGCATGACGTAGCATCATCTAGGCCTGTGCCCACATCCGTCTAACTCCAGAGGACACTATATCACTGGAGCCTCCAGCTGCATCCCAAGCACAGCCTTCTTCTCTTCCTCCAAGTACCCATGGCAGTGAATTTTGATACGGTAGACAGTAATGATTAACTTAGGCATACTTTAGTTAGCAAATCTAGGCTGCACCCGTCTGCAGTGACAATCATTCATGAAATACTTCAGAAAATTGCATGCTTATTTTAGGTGTATGAGCTTTCCACATACATGTGTCTTTCTCTTTCAGAAATCCAACGAAAATATAGCCTCTGTCATAGTACATTTGTGTGATATGTCTAATCTGTTATGCTCTCCAGAGGGAGGGGGAGGATGTCTTTTCAAGGCTGCTTAGCTGAGCTTTGCTGGCAGTTGAACAAACCATTGTATTCCTGTATTTGACAAGCACAAGTTCATATCCTTGATTAATTACGGATAGCTTTAACCAATATGATGCTTTAGGAAGTAGGAGTTTCTAGTGTTGGTATACAAATAGATTGATTGGTTGTTATAATTGAACCATTTCTGTTACAACCCTTACATGTAATATCATGTCTTGAAATGCATGTGACTTTGGTTCCTGAAACATTATAAAAAATGTGCTATTTAGAGATGAGCCGGACCTTTAGTTAGCAGATTATTTACTCTGTCTTAGTCCTTTTCTTTGAGACTTATCACTCTGCCCGAAAGCTCTTTGAGCTTTTCTTTGGAAGACAGACCTTATGTCAGTAAGTTAACTTGATTTACTAGCTACTTTTTCTTTTTGTAATAAAACAATATTTTTTTAATAAACCCACAAGGTTCATAACTTTAGAATTTTGATGTATGCAGTTTTATTTACTGCCTTGGATTAAGTCTATGAGAGATTTTAGATAATCCAGATCATACCTAATGACCAGCCTGATTTATTAATTAGTGCATCAAAAGTTTTGGTGGCCCTCATAGGGAATCAAAAGGTGCTAAGTAATTAAGCTACTTAGTTTCAATGAGTTGGAAAATCCTGTAAATATTCTGAGTATTTCCAGAGTACCTTTAGACGTTGTCCAGAAGTTTGATTAGGTGAGTATTGATAGGGTTTTGCGCTGTATGTTTTGCAAAGTGTTATATATTTTCATGATTTTATTTGTGTTACGTTGTAGTATTGTATTGTATCATGTGCGGTATGTGGTATATTAAATGTTTATTATAAAAAATTGTTGATGTTTTATTTGTCTTGACATTGTGTATATGTGAAGATTTCGAGTTAGATAACTTGAGTTAGATAAAAGTATCCGTGGAAGATTTGAGGAGGCACAAGTTTAAAAATAAGTTGAAGTTTATGATCCTTAATAGTCTAGTTGTGAATGAGAACAGATTAGGAATAGTGGTGTTTATTCTGTGGAAAAGGGCAAACAATACTGATTCTAGGTTAGGCCATTGCTGGTCAAAAGCCTAACTCAGTATGTGTGTGATGGTGTAGAGCCTTGAAGTACTACTTCCCTTTGGTATTGAGTTTGACTTCCATCTCCTTTCCCAGTACACAGACAGATGTTTATTATTATTATTTTTTTTGGTTTTATTGCATTACTGTGATTGAGTTGTTGTTTGAAATTGTGTTGCAATTAATTGTGTGCGGATCATGAAGTTTGTTTGAAATTTGCAATGGGTGCAGTTTCGGCAAAGTCTAAGAATTCACTGTCTGAAGAGCTAGTTTAACCTCCTGTTAGAACTGCAGCACAAGATGCTCTTAAATCATGGTTTACACAGGTGTTTGTGGCTCGGACAATGACATAAATCAACTGCAAATGATACAAAGATGCAATTTCCTGATAATGGCATGTTGAAATGAAGAAACTCGATTATTTGAGGCTTTTGTCGTTTAAAATGAAACCACAACCGACACCTGCACAGTTTGAAGCGCTGAATGAATGGGATTATGTACCTAATGGGACAGCGCATGAAAAATTGTTGAAAGGTCAGACTGGCAAGGCTGTTAATAGTTGGATGAATGCAAGATAGTATTTGTGCAAAAAGGCGTGGCACAAGGAAGTGATAGAAACTGTGGGTGAATTATCTTTAATTGCTAGCAAAAGCAAATGATAAGAGAATAAAAGTAAAGATGAGAGGAAGGGTGATTTTGAGGGAAAAGGTGAATTTATGGATGGTTTACTGATTGTGCAAAGACCACCTCCTTATAATGAGGTGCAATTACAAATTCATGAGCATCAAGCATCAGATGAGTGAGTCAAGTGAAAGGGAAGACGTTGTATAGGCGGATGAATCATCAAATAGTGAGACAAAGGTTATGAAAAATAATGCTTCAAAACATAAAGTGCATTTAGAAGAATTTGTGGATTCAGATATTTACTATTGTAAAATAAAAAAAATTGGTTTTTCGTGAATTTATGTTTTGGAACCTACAAGCAGGGAAGTGCGCTTGTCATGCATATGATGATTTTGAGAGAATGGCTCAGAAGTGAATATGAGTCTGGCTAAAAAGAGAATTCCTGAATCATGTAAAATGACAATGACAGAATGTGAATTACAAAACAAAAACATTGAACAATTAAGAAAAAATGTAAGCAAAATTATAGATTTTATCTGAGACTATGAACTGTAAAAAGCATAAAGATGACAGTCCTGAAAAGCCACAGAAATACCACATGAAGACAGTCATGAGTGATTCTGAATGTGAAGTTATTGAAAAAGAATATCAACTGCAGAAGTGCTTGGAGGAGTTTATTTGCACATCCCTTGGAGTAGAGAGGATCTTTGGACAATTGCCAAGGGTGTTCCAAAACTTAGGGAGGAGCTGGAAAAATGGTACACAGAGGTGGATAGGATTGTGACTGTTTCAAAAGTGTATTGGGAAGATCTGGATGCATAATTTTAAATCATTGTGCCTAAGGATTTATGGAAAAATGTGAGAATATTGTAAAGTGACCAGAGGAAGAACCAAGTATTGATGGTCCAAGTTACAAGCCCTTACCAATTGATATGCAAAAATATGCTCAAATAATTGAGCATTTAAAGGTGAAGGTTCCAGCAAAATGGGTTAATTGGTACAAAATTATGTGATCGACACAAAATGCAGATGAGTCAGTACATGCTTAATACGAGAGAGTAATACAAATTTAAAGGAAACACAGCTGAATGGATAATCCATCAAATATAGGAGTGCTGGGATCTACTTCAGCATTTGTGTTTACTTTACATCTGGAGTTGAGTTCAGTGAGTCAGCAGAATGAGATGTGCGGGCAAGCAAAAATGTTGGATGAGACTCTTGCCTTTGCAAAATATTGAAGTGATTATTGTGAGTTGAAAAATAAATCTACTAAAGAGAAGTTGATGCTGGCACCAACTCAGTTTTTTCAGAAAGTTTGTCAGGGTGTTTTTTCAAGCTCTTGGTGTGCATTTTCAGAATCATCCAGGAGGTAGAGGAAATGCTTTCCATGGTAGGAACAAATGTTTTAATAATCATGCTAATAATGTTCAAATGAAATCTAAAGCTTGTCATATTTGTGGTAAAAATGAGCATTGGAAAAGAACTAGCTTTAATGTAAAACAATTTGCAATTGGAACACAAATGATGCCTCAAATTGAATCCAAATGCAAAAGAAACAATTGATGGACGGACTGCTGGACAATGCAAACATTCACCCCCAGTCAGAAGGATCTGGGTTTAATCCATCATTCTTTTGGTCACCACACCACCCCAGTTTGGACCCAGCCATACGCAAATCAGTCTTGACCCGGTTCCTTATGGGAACAGTTCAGCCCGAATTGCCAAGCCAGGTCCTCCCTGGACCGGAAACAAGCATCCTGGGACCGGTTTCGGGGCATCACCTCTCATCAGCCAGGCTAGTTTGAATCCAGTGGTGCAGTGAGCATGGGACCCACGTCTGGGCATACCCTTCCCACTAGGGCAACAAATGCAAAATAAAACAATTGATGGATGGAATGCTGGAATTTGACTTATTTTGTCATGAAAAAGTGGTGTGTTCACTTGATTCAAAGAGGCTGTTTACATATGTTTTTACTACATTACATCCAGCTGTAGTGTGCCTGGATGTATGAAAAATAATGCAGCAGTTGCCATTGCTGTATTGCAAAGTGTGACAGTAGTCATGAGTTACAGGCTTATTGTGTTAGCAGCTCATTCATGGAAAGACTGTTAACAAACTTCAAAGCACAGCATTTACCCAGTAGTCAATTGGCTAAGTATGAAGAAATTATCCAAAGGTGTGATGTCCTTAGTCCTGCAACACATTTACCCTTGTCAAGAAATGAAAATGATGATGAAATAAATTAATTTGAACATGACTGCATTTATGTAAGAAAAACTGTGCAGCAAACCAGGATCAGATATTTAAGATGTACCACTTGGTTGGCTGTTTTTATATTATTTTTGAATGGCTCATCTTTGATAAATGTCCAGGGAGACCTTCAAACAGCATCTGTAATTTGTACATTAACATACATTGTGGAGGCATCATACTTGTGTAATGTAACCTCATCACAGTTATCTGAATTGATTGTAATTACTGGAGCTTGCCACACAGCTAATGAATTTAGTGCTCCCATTTAGACTGATAGTCAGTACTGTTTTGGGGTGGTGCATGACTTTGGCCAATTGTGGTTATAGTGAGATTGATGACCTCTGCTGGCACCTAAATTCGCCATGGCGCATTCATTCTTCATTTTTTTCATGCATTGAAAGTACCCAAGAAAATACAGTTGTCAAGTATGCTGCACACAAAAATAGAGATATGATGATTACATTAAAAAATAATTATGCCGATCAGGTTGCCAATTATTATGCACACGTTAACAACATTGTCAGAATAAATACATATTTTCTCTCATTGTCAGTTAAAATTAATGAGTTGAGAGAAATGCAAAAGGAAATGTAAAGTGAGGAAAAACTAAAGTGGGAAAAGGCAGGATGTAAGAAAAATTAAAATGAAATATAGGGATGTACTGATGGGAGAGTTGTCTTGCCAGATTACTTGATGATGCATGGTTCTACACATGTGCGACGTGATGGGATGATGGACATATTTAAAAGGCATTAGTTCAATCCTCATTTTTCAAATATTGCAGACTTTGTGTCAAAGATCTAAAGTGTGCCAACAGAATAATATAGGTAAAAGGACTGGTGCGAAGATGATCCATGAAGGGAAAACAGCAGGTCCTTTCACAAGACTACCGATAGATTTTGTTTGAATGCCATTCTGCAATAGTCTGAGGTATTTCTTAGTGATCACTTTCATACTTTCAGAATGGATTGAGGCATGTCCAACAAGAAATTGACAGTTGTCAACTTGCTATTAAGAGAGATGATCCCAGGATTTTGATTGCCAACTTCATTGGAGGCAGACAAAGAGTGAAATCATGAAGTTTTTATGCACTTCTTTAAATATTGAAGACAAGTTTTTCTATAACTGTCATCCAGAAACTTTAGGAGCATGAATGAGCGTGCTGCTTAGAGCCACACTGGAGTGGATCACACCAAGGGATACTGGTGACAAACATAGCTGTGAATTGCTGAGGTTTTTCACATAAAAAGAGTGCATGCTGCAGATAAAACAACCATGACACAAACCATGTATTTATAAAAACCAAATTCAGGTTCACTACATGGAACCAGAAGGGGGAGAAAAAAGAATTCAAGAAGAAAACCACATTCAAATCAAGAAGTAGATACAACTCAATCAGTTCAAGCAAATGAAACTGAAGATGGAAGCTTTGTTCAAGATGATCTACTTTCTCATACTTTTCTTTCAGTGACACCTTAAGAGCCATCTCCTCACAGTGACACCCCCCTAAGAACCACCTCTGCACAGAAACCTGGAAAGGCTCTGGGCCCTGTTGACCTATTTCAAACAGAACACTTTGTTTGGCCCCCATATATCAATAACATTTCTAATGCCATTATGGGCGGAGGCTCTATTCCCACTTCTTGGAAGCACGCAGAAATTATCCCCATCTTTAAGGAGGGTTCTTGTATGGGCACAGCAAACTACTGCCAAATTAGTCTGCTGGACAACCTACAAAAAATATTTTGCAAACAAGTCTTTGTTAAGTTGTTTTTGTTCGTGAATACTAACAAAATATTAACAAAATTCCAGGCTGGATACCGTGTGAAGCCCAGCACTATCGAACCAGGTCTGCCGTTTCCTAATGTTGAGATAGAAAATGGTGGATTTGAACAAGGGCAGCCTGTACGTAGCTTTTGTTGAAGGCTGCGTTCGATTTAGTGCCCAGAAATAAACTGTGGGAGATACTGAAAGAGTTGGTTCTCCCGCCAAAATTATTAGACATCATTATCCTCCTGCATGAAGATAACTTTACAGAAATCCAGTGGGGCAAGGATGGTGAGCTCACTACGGCTGTTCCAATAAAGAGAGGAGTATGCAAAGGGTATGTACTCGCCCCACGGTCTTTCCTCTATATATTAACGGGTGTGTTAAACACCTAATGGACTATATAAACGAATCCCCCATTTTGGATGGGTTCGAAACCTCGGCACTTCTATTTGCCGATGACACTCTATTTGTATCTATGACTCCCAAGGAGCTGGAGACCCTCTTGGAAAAATTCAATGGGTTTTGTTTGTCATATGGCTTAGAAGTTAACCAAGCCAAAACCAATTTCATGACCTTTAACCCCATATACACATTAGAGGAACCGTACATATGAACAAATTAGTTCTAGAGAGAGTAGTTGATTTTGATTACCTAGGGGTTCTCATCTTCTCTTCCACGTCTTGGGATAGCCAAATATCAAAGAGCACCATGTTGCTCAACCATAGGGCCACAACACTTGGCCGGTTTGTCCATAAAACACGCTTCCTACCAGATTCACCTGCCCTAGAAACATGGCGAGCATAAGCAGGGTCATGTTCCTCATATGGTACATATTTGTGGGGCTATAGCAATGTTGACCAGCTGCAAGTGGCCGAGAACAAATTTGTGAGGTCCTTCTTGAAATTGCCTCAAAACACACCTATTGTCCCTTTGCGAGCAGATTTAAAGTTAGAATCAGTAAGAGCTTTAATTAAACTCAAACCATTACTGTTTTGGATACGTATCTGGGATGTCCCAGATCTTAAACTTTGCAGGGACTGTCTTATTGATATCTTAAACTCACCAGGAACATTGAAATCACCTTGGCTCCAGTTTGTTAAGATATCTTTTGAAGACCTGAGTTGAGTGAACAGTGGCCAGATCAGATCTTTCCTCGAGTAAGCTTGTGAAGTCATGCTTCAGGGAGTGTGAATGAGGAAAATTGCATGGTTGTCCTCATCTAGGAGACTAACCCTGTAGTTTCTGGAATTTAAACCAGCCCTCAGCTTTGAACTATATTTTCACTACATTAATCCTCCATTTGTAAGGTCACTTTTTGTCCGGTTCAGACTGGGTGCATTGCCACTCACCCGCTTCACAGATAAAGGGAAGGCCCATCCCTCCGGGAAAGCCAACTGCTGCTTGTGTAGCATGTCTTCCGAAACTGAGGCCAACTTTCTATTTTTCTGCAAGATTTACGAAAAAATAAAAAAACTAAGAAAGCACTGATTCTACCACTTTGCAGACACCTGGGGGTCAGACTGCACAGAATGGCACAAAGGGTTTGCAAGGCGGACACTAACCCCTGCATTGTATTCTTGGTTGCTAAATTTCTGTAAGCAGCCTGGCCCTTCAGAAAGTGGAAATTGAAACATGCAACTTAAGTACAAAGCCAGATACCCCGGGGGACTCAATTGGATTTGAGCTGCTACACAGGTTTTATCCTAGTATGCATAACCTAGCACTGTAGTAGCATTCTGGCCCTAGTTTTTTAAGCAAGCACTTGCAATTTAGGTCGATAACCACCTGAGGGTAGCCTAACATTACCTCCCCCATTCAGATCCAGCATAAGTGGGTGGGTGTAGGGGTTTAAATGGCAGCGGATCCAAATATATACCTTATATTTGCGCCCCTTGTCCTAGGCCATCTAGTTACTTAATCACCTAATGTCCTCAAGCTGATGGAGTGATTAAGGCCCCATAACCATCATGCAGTATAATGTTTCTTGTAAAATGGTTTATGTATAATTTCTATACAGTTTTAATTGCCCATTGAAATGTGTTTTAGCTTTACTGCCCCAGGCTTTCTTTGAGAGGATATTGCAATGGGTCTTTTACACTCTTCTAAGACAAACTCTGCAACCCTCCACTCGTGGAACCCCAGGATTTTATTTTGTTGTTGTACATCGCCAGGTAAATTGCTGCACCTCTCTTTACCAGTAGGTTAGAATGTTTACGACTGACATGACGGACCAGTATCGGTTTTTGTCTGAGGTGAGTTCACACTTTTGGGATCCTCCATCGCCCTGTCTCATTTCACTTATGACATCTGTATGTATATACATTTTTATTCAAATTAACTGTATCTTTTATGCATGCTGCTTTTGTATGTGACTTTTATGGGCTTCGGCCACAATAAAGTGTTTTTTGACTTTGACTTTGAATTATCTGTAAGTGTGAGATAAAGAAGCAGCGTGTTGCAAAGCAAAAAATGATTGAAGGAAAGTGGTCAAAAATCAACCAGAGAAGTGAAAGAAAATGTTGAGAAAGGGAAATCATTGATGAATTATCAGTATAGATGCTGCATCAGGAAGATCAACAAGAGTAAGAGTGCCAAGGAAGAAATACACAGCTCCTAAATGGGCATATCTGATACAAATTGTGCCAGAAGAAAGAGAAATTGATTTGAGAGATTTTCAATTTTTGCTTGAGGAGCCCCCATGAAAAGACAAATGAATTATGATCAATACTAAATAAGTTACATGTTGAAGAAGTGAGCTTTTGCTCTGAATTTTAAAAGACTGTGATTTTGCTTAGAATTTGTGCTTTTGATAGATTCAGATTACTTTTAAACCATTTTCATTACTTTTGATTATTTTAATTGCTTTTTGTGCGTTCACTAGTTTTGTTTTGAAAATTACATTTATTATGAAAAGCAATAAAATAAAAGAATGGAGAAGATGCTTGCATGAAAAGAAAGAACTTGCTTGTCTTTTCAAATCATGTTTATAATACTTATTTTGGCCCCACTAATTGATATGTTGATGCTTTCAGATCCCTCTGCTGGATATTTTCCAATCTAAAATAACAGCTCAATGTTCTATAATGAAATATCTACTGAATACCTTAGGTGGGGTCTTAAAGTTAGTGAAAAGTTTGGAGAAAATTCTTATATAGATTTATCAAAAAGGTCTAGTGAAATAATTAATTTGTCTCATTGTTATGTTTGTACTCATTTGCTTACTTTTGTTTCAGAGGTTGTGACCTATCTTCAGTTGCCCTAATCCTATTCATGGTCTTGTTCAGTCTATTACTTTTTGGTGATGAGCCAAGACTATACTTTGTCCCTTAATCATTTGTCAAATATTGGAGGCCTCGAGATATATGAACTTTTTAGAGCTGTGTTTAGGCTTCACAGCATTAACATTGGAAGTAGCAACATGCAGAATGTATGAAGATTGTCTAAAGTTAAACATTAATTATTCAGAGAAACAAATCAAGAAAAGATTGAAAGATTAGCTGCCAAAAGATTCAGGAGGAATAATATTTGAGCCAAAAGAGGTGACTGTAATTATAAATTCTCAAATACACCCTAGTTTTAGAATTTGGAAAGAGTGAAAAGGGAATGTATGTTTGATGCACATAGGAGGGAATAGTGATTGTGCTTATAATTAAATATGGGATATGTTGTATATGCTAAGAAGTATTAACATTATGTTTGAAGGTATTTATTACATTTTCAATAAGACTGCTTATTTCACACTTCCACAAGGTTGGACAGGTTCTTGTTATTTAGTTTTTGTGTTTCCTAGAGTCTACCACATGAATAGTTTGAGTGAAGTGAAGAAGTGTGTCATGGAAGAGTGAAGAGAGAAAGTCCATGTCAACAAGTGTGCTTTGATTCCTCCTATATGAATAGTTTTAAATGACTCGAAAATTGTGTACTTTAGTGGAGTGTTTGGCAAGTCACACAGCAAGTGCTGCAACTTATATTAATGAAGAGATGTTTGCAATAAGATCTAAGGCAATCCAAAATCACCTTGCTTTAGATATGCTTTTGGTGAAAGAAGGAGGAGTCTGTTGTGTGCTAGGGAGTCAGTGCTATACGTACATCCCAAAAATCAGTGGGAATGATTACAAATATATTTATGACATAACTAATACTGTGAATGAGATTCATCCAATGGGGTGAACCTGGAAGTTGGGAGAAGATAGGCTCATGGTTTTGCGAGACTGGTAAAAGAATACTCATGAAAATAATCATTGTGCTAATAGTAATAATTCAAATTATAATGAGTGCTGTCCTAATATTCAAGATTCTAGAAGCACTTTGCATTAGGGGTTTAAATTGTAATTGCAGAGGCAAGAAAAAGAAGCCAACAAGACAGATGTTTAAAGAAGAAATCACACTTGATAGGCCAAAATGTATGATAGCCAAAAGGCCTTGCTGGATAAGAAATAGGTAAAAACAAGAATGATGACATTAGTGTGATAATCATTAGAGGTGGCAATTGTTAATGAGCTTTAGTTTGTTAGAAAATAATGACTAATTTAGGCATGCTTCAGTTAGCATAACTAGGTTGAACCAGGTTGCATTGAAAATCATTCATGAAAAGCTGCAGAAAAGGACCTGTTTATTTTAGGTGTATAAGCTTTCCAGGTGAATGTGTCTTTCTCTCTTTCAGAAATCTAATGATAGGGGGAAGGATGTCTTTCTGTAACAATGTCCAGGCCGCTTAGCTGAGCTCTGCTGGTAGTTAAACACACCATTGTTTTCCTGTATATTATAAGCATGAGTTCATATCCTTAAGTAATTATGTACAGCTTTAACTAGTAAGATGCTTTAGGAATTATGAGTTTTTAGTGGTGGTGTATGAAAAATAGAATGGTGCTATTTGGAGATGAGGCAGACCTTTTGCTAGCAGGTTTTTTGTCCTGTCTGAGACCTTTTCTTCGTGATTTATTGCACTGCCCTGAGAACTCACTGAGCTTTCTTTTGGAAAACAGACCCTATATTAGTCTATTTGTTAATTTATTTGTTTTACTAACTACTTTCCCTTTCTGTAATCAAACTATACTTTTGAATAAACCATAGGGTTAATAAATTTAGAATTCTGTCACATGCAGTTTTATTTATAGTCTTGGATTTAGTCTATGCAAGACTCAGATAGTCCTTTTCCTGCCTAACGACCCTCTTGATTAATTTATTAGACTATGGACACCCGTCAGTAGAAGAACAGCTTTTATGGGACAATTTTGCCCCCGACACCGCAGATCCTTAATGTGTTGCCCACATCCTTTCCTCAAATTATGTCCCATTGTCCGCTCTCAAGGAGGTCCTTTTCCCCAGTCAAAGAGGTTCAGGGATTGATCTCTTGGTATTTTCAGGAACTTATTAAGACACGTTCAGATACTCCAAGAGTCAGTAACGTACAGCTCAGAACTTTATGTGGCCTCATGACACCCTTGATAGCAAGCATGATGTTTCATATTCATCCCCAACCCACCTCACCTCCTGTTGACTTCTCTCTGAGTTGATCAGTGTCACCTTTTTTACATACTACTGCTGTGTTTCAAGCTTTCATTTGGGTATCCTTTCCTACAACAGCCAGCCTATTAACATTTGCTTCTGATGAGATTATCAACATTGTTGTGCTAAAAATCGAAACATAGGACCACCATAAACTTGATTCTGACTCCTCTCTCCCATTCGGGGGTGGGGGTATTTTTCTTTAGGGAATTGGACATTATTTGATAATTTTTACTTTTTTATATAAATTCATTTATGGGCCTATTTTATAGACATTGGTTTCTACTCATTTTTTTTATTTGCCCCCTTTTGTACATTGACTTGCTCCCTGGCATTTCCTGGTGTGTTTTATTATTTGCTCACCCCTTCAGGATGGGATTTCCTTGTGCAAAAAGACTGTATTTTATTTCCTTTTGTCCAATCCCAAATACAAGTTCAATTTTTGATATATATGCAAAGAGTTTTTTTTCCAATAATGACGTGTTTGGTATTTCTTCAAACAAACTTCATAGTAATGTATTTTATGTCATGAAAATAAAATGCTTATTTATATACTTGATTAATCAGATAATCAATAAACTCTTAAATCCATAACACTGAGGATGTCAAAAAAGAACAGAACATAAATAATACTTTCCTAGGTACTAAGTTCAAACTTAAAATTTAATCACTGATGAAAGTTACAAACAGGGTTTTGAAAAAAGCTACATACTATTTTTGAATTAACATTGGTTTTCAGTGAGTGTGTTAGGTAAACAGTAGCAAATATTTATTAAATAGAATTAATTTTTCAGATTTATCTCATGACTGTCTACGGATGGCGGGTGAATTGGTAGAGATGGTGGAGGTGAGTATGGTGCAGGTGGTTGCGGCAGAGGTGGTACATTAGTAAGTGGTGTGTCCCTCATGATTAGAGGTGCCAGTGTAGAATTGTGTACTGAAGAATTACATTGACATTTTTTGGTTATTGCCTCTAACATCTTCATGGTCAAGGCATGCTGCCTTGCACTCTTGTCCCTCAAACTACACAGATGTTCCTGGTGGATCCCACAATATTGTGAAAGGAATGGGTCTGCTAGTCAATCATTTGAAGGAATTATTTAATGATGTCAGCTATCTCATAGTGTCACTGCAAAGCAGTGTATCCAGCCATACAAAGAGCTTGTGCATGCCTGAATAATGGGAGTATTCCCTGTGCTGGGGATTGTGTGCTCACCATACGTCTGCCAGGCTCCACATCTGTTTACAAACTCAGAAATCCCTGGCCACTGAGTGTGTCAGTGAGGTCAGTAGGGGTGGGTTGTTAGGTTTCAAATTCCCATCCCTGCAACGCACTCTTTTCACGCTATATTAGGTTAGCAATGTGTGGCTAAATAGATGCCATTTGTATTCACGTTTTGCAACCTGTGAGTTATCCCCGTAATGTGCATATTTCAGTTAGCGAGTGTGACTCCATTTTGTTTTTCGTAATCCTTATTAGGCTGCTTAGACTGTGCCTGAGTTAGGCCTCATGGCTCGTAATGCTTGCCGCAGCAGAACACTGTATTTCGTTATTATTTTTTCTTTCTGTCCAGGGCTGTTTCCCGACGTGCTAATGAGGAGACCATTCTGCTCTCACATACCTATCCAAGTGTGTAGTTCTGCTCCCACGTTAGGAGACGCTGAGACCCAGCGCAGTGGCCTTGGGTTTCTGATAACAAGTGCCCATCTGGCAGGTGGTAGCTCATCTCCCTGTGCCTCCTTTGTTCATGTTCGGCCCAGGCCGGTAGTTTTCCATGGTGGGCGGGTTTGGAGGCTCTTGGGGAAGAATGTTTACTCACTGTAGACTGTTGGGGAGTCAGTCCCTCGGCAGACATCTTAGGGTGCAGGTCATGATGGACTCCTCTGAAGAGCATTTCTAATAAAAATTTAAGTTTGTATTCTCTACTGTCTGACCGACTCTTCATTCTTGGGAAGGCATAGCAGGTAGTTGTGAGAAAACACGGGTGGCCCCTAAGGGCCACTTCCTTCAGTTGGCGCCCGAACAGGGACCCCGCAAGGTGATCTGACACGCCCATAATCGGGTTGTAGGGTCAGGGGTACGTTTGGTCGGTTGAGCGGATCGGGGTACCCCACACAAGACCGAGCTTGGTTCTCGCAGCTGCCCCGCCCGGCTGATCGGGCGCCCCCTCGTCTAGTGGTCACCGGCTGGGGTACTGAGAAGGCGAAACCTTGGAGTTGACCGTTTGGGCCGAAGAGTCGGCAGTGGAGAATAACTTGACTCGACCTGTGTGCACCAGGTGAGTGATTTGATTCTTGAAAAAATGGCTCCATTCTTGGACGGCACGAGCATGCGGGCTGTGTCTTGATACAGTCTCTGGACTGTCTTGTCTGCAGTTTTTGAACTGCCTTGCTTGACTGACACGAATCGACGGGCTGTGTCTTGGTACGGTCTCCGGACTGTCTTGTCTTGAACTTGGTGGGTCTGCGGACCCTTGAAAAAGACACAGAGGGGCCGATTCCGATTCGGGCCGGAAAACGTACCGACCGACTCGGTCCGGGAATAAAGTCCGACCGACACGTACCTGCGCTGCCCGACCTGGGTAGTACGATGAAATGCATGTGAAACACGACCGACTCGTACGGAACACAACCCGAACGACCGAACAGGACGGAAACAAGCTATCCGGCCGGAAAACCACGCGAATCGAACCGACCGACACGCACCAGGAAGGAACCCGAACGAAACGTACACGCGAACTCCGAGCCGCGCAGTATGATGCAATGCGTGGAAAACCTGACCGAGTCGCACGGAGACCAAGCCGCACGACCGACACGCATACAAAACCCAGCCGAAGCAACCCAATACACCGCGACCGACGCGTACGCCGCACAATAAACCTAGCTGAAACACAGCGTGAACGACTCGGAGAAGCTGGCACGAGACAACTGCAGCGTCCTACTCGGTCAGAAGAACGTCTCCTACAAGCACAAAAAATACAAATGGAAAAATACAAAAAAGGGCCAAACAAGCAATGACAAAGTCAATAAATACAGGGGAAAAAAACAGGGAACAAGGACACACCCCCAACTCCACCTATATAAAGGCCACAAATCCCTACCATGATCGTTTGCAAATTCAACTGACCTGCCAGCACAGAACACCAACACACAGCAACCACAGACACACTCACAGCTCATCCATCACACAAGCCACACACCATTAGCACCTCAACAAATAGCACCCTCACATACACCCAGCAAAACCTACACTCACACACACTCACTTGCACACACACACACATCAATCACCACCACCACCCATCACCATGCCCCCAAAGAAGAATCATAAGTTCCTAGACAGTGAATTGGAAGTCCTGGTAGATGAGATCCTCAGGGTAGAGCCACACTTGTTTGGCACATTGGTCCAACAGACACCCATGTCACAGAAAACCAAGATGTGGGAGAGGATCATCGACAGGGTCAACGCACAATCACCATGTTTGCGCACAAAGGAAGACATCCAGAACAGGTGGTATGATGTGCGCAGGAGGGTCAGGGACCTACTAAAGAAGGATTACATCGTGAGCCAGCGCACCGGCAGTGGCCCACCTGCCAAACCACTATACCTCAGGCCCTGGGAGGAGAAGGTGCGGGCCATCCTACCACCAGTGAGCGTATATGGACTAACAAACATCCCAGAGCCTGGTGAGTACACAACTAATATACCCAATATTGTGTGGCAATACACACACATCACTGTCAAGGGGATAGTCAAACCATGCACCCTTAGCAAATCCACAGCAACCAGAAGATAATCATACCAAGATGACTATGTTAGTCAGAGAAACACAATACCTGCCATCTCATAGTGATATGTAACAGTGTCATGACAGGTACAAACCTAACAATAAATAGAGCAAGCCAGTGGCACAAATATAACAAACAAACAGTCACATATGTTGCCACCACCAGAACACCACCTCACAGGGAAGCTCACTGAAAGGAAGGAATTCTGGGTATGCTGGTGAAGTCAGTGTAGGCAATAGCATGATGGGAGTTGTAGTCACAGATATTGGTCAGCCTCACAATTGGCCCATCAACACCACTCTCAACCATGCACACATCACAGGGAGTAGAAAAGGACTGACAAGATGGCTGACACTGGGTACTGCTGTGGGGAGCACAAGGCCCTGCTGGGAACTGGCCACCAACAAACAACAGGAACACACTGTCAGCCATCTTGCCATTGCTGTCACACTCACACACAGTGAAGTCCACTCAAAAGGAAGGAAGTATGGGCCTGCTGGGAAGGGGGGTGTAGGCAATAACATGATGGGAGTTGTAGTCACAGATATTGGTCAGCCTCACAATTGGCCCACCAACACCACTCTGAACCATGCTCACATCACAGGGAGTGGGAAAGGACTGACAAGTTGGCGGACACTGGGGACTGCTGTGGGGAGCACAAGGCCCTGCTGGGAACTGTGCACCAACCAACAGCAGGACACCACTGACTGACATCCTGAAAGCCAAATTGCACCCCCTGCAATGGAAGCACATTCCATGGTGGGATATCTGGCTGGGTGGGAAGGATGACTGACAGCTCTGACCATAGTTACAAGCAGCTCATCCCACATACCCCCTTAACACAAACTCCACACAACTCACCTGGGAGAATGCAATGCCTCACACTGTAATTTAACATCACACAAAGAACCACCACACTGGGTTATGCTGTGTGAAGCACAGGGACACGTTTGGGACTTGTAGCCAAACAAACGCCAGGACAACACTGTCAGCCATCCTGGCAGCACAGGCACACTACCCCACAGGGAAGCAGAGTCAAAAGGAAGGAAGTATGGGCATGCTGGGAAGGGGGGTGTAGGCAATAGCATGATGGGAGTGGTAGTCACAGCTCAACATCCCCCACCCACATGGCCCAGCAAGCGAGCACTGAAGCATGCACACCTCACAGGGAGTGAAAAGCCACTTCAAAGATGTCTGACACTGGCCTCAGCTGTGGGGAGCCCAAGGCCATGCTGGGAACTGTGCACCAACAAACAACAGGACCACACTGTCAGCCATCTTGCCATTGCTGTCACACACACACACACACACACACACACAGTGAAGTCCACTCAAAAGGAAGGAAGAATGGGCATGCTGGGAAGGGGGGTGTAGGCAATAGTATGATGGGAGTTGTAGTCACAGACATTGGTCACCCTCACAATTGGCCCATCAACACCACTATGAACCATGCTCACATCACAGGGAGTGGAAAACTAGTGACAAGATGGCTGAAACTGGGTACTGCTGTAGGGAGCACAAGGCCCTGCTGGGAACTGGGCACCAACAAACAACAGGACCACACTGTCAGCCATCTTGCCATTGCTGTCACACTCACACACAGTGAACTCCACTCAAAAGGAAGGAAGTATGGGCATGCTGGGAAGGGGGGTGTAGGCAATAGCATGATGGGAGTTGTAGTCACAGACATTGGTCACCCTCACAATTGGCCCATCAACACTACTCAGAACCATGCTCACATCACAGGGAGTGGAAAACAACTGACAAGATGGAGGACACTGGGGACTGCTGTGGGGAGCACAAGGCCCTGCTGGGAACTGTGCACCAACCAACAGCAGGACACCACTGACTGACATCCTGAAAGCCAAATTGCACTCCCAGCAATGGAAGCACGTTCCATGGTGGGATATCTGGCTGGGTGGGAAGGATGACTGACAGCTCTGACCATAGTTACAAGCAGCTTCTCCCACACACCCCTTAACACAAACTCCACACAACTCACCTGGGAGAATGCAATGCCTCACACTGTAATTTAACATCCCACAAAGAACCACCACACTGGGTTATGCTGTGTGAAGCACAGGGACACTTTTGGGACTTGTAGCCAAACAAACGCCAGGACAACACCGTCAGCCATCCTGGCAGTACAGGCACACTACCCCACAGGGAAGCAGAGTCAAAAGGAAGGAAGTATGGGCATGCTGGGAAGGGGGTGTAGGCAATAGCATGATGGGAGTTGTAGTCACAGATATTGCTCACCCTCACAATTGGCCCATCAACACCACTCTGAACAATGCTCACATCACAGGGAGTGGAAAACAACTGACAAGATGGCTGACAATGGTGCTCTGTTGTGGGAGTACCAGGCCCTGCTGGGACCTGGGCACCAACCAACAGCAGGACACCACTGACTGACATCCTGAGAGTCAACCTGAACTCACTGCAAGGGTGGCATGCTTCATGGTGGGATAACTTGGCTGGGTGGAGAAGGAGGGCCGGATGTCCACCAAATACAACCAATGCTGGCCATGCACACACCTCAACATTCACATTTAAATGCCTCAGGTTTGCAGGACAATATGCTACACCAATATCAACCTCTTACTGTGACAACTTAGGTCAATGCAATGTACAGGGCTGCATCCAGAGGTACAGTCACAACTGTCAGGTGTGTGAACCATTGATGCCTGTACAAACATAACATATATTGTGTGTCTCTTCCAAAAACAGGTGATGATGGGGACACAGCAGCAGACGATGAGGAGTCCCAGTCCCAGGCTCCGGGGGACACTGAGCTCACTGGTTTGGAACAGCCTCTGCCCTCCTCGGATGGCGAAGACCTACCTGGCACCTCCGGTGTGAGTCGTCATGCAGCACCAGCAGGACCAACATCTGCACCCCCTGCACCCACTCCGCCAACAACTGCCAACACACAGACCACCCCCGCCGACACGGACAGACCAAGGACCACCAATGACAGCAGCACAGGGACCCTGGCCCAACGTCGAGCTACGGACAACGACCCCAGTAACAACCCCAAGGGGGCCCAGGGACACCTGTGCGTGCCACCGCAGGTCCCGCACGTGTCGCCAGGGGTGGTGGGAGGGGTGGTAGATATAGGTCGCTGTTTGCAGAGGGGTCTGGACTGCATGATGACCCACAACTGGTACACATTGCTGATGCGTACCAGAATAGCACCGGAGAGATCACCCAGGTAGTGGGGATCCTCAAGGACATTCAACAGCAGCAGGCTGCCCATCATGCCCGCTTGGACTCACACATGTCGGGCCTGATTCACAGAACTAACTTACGTCAAAATCCTAAACTTACAACAATTTTGGTATTCACAGAATGAACTTACACATTTGGGTATTCACAGAATGAACTTACACATTTGGCTATTCACAGAATTAACTTACACATTTGGGTATTCACAGAATGAACTTACACATTTGGGTATTCACAGAATGAACTTACAACAATTTTGGTATTCACAGAATGAACTTACTCATCCTAACTTTATGTTCGCCACCGGGCCGGAAATTCCGGCCCGAGTGCGGACATAAGGTTAGGATGAGTAAGTTAATTCTGTGAATACCCAAATGTGTAAGTTCATTCTGTGAATACCCAAATGTGTAAGTTCATTCTGTGAATACCAAAATTGTTGTAAGTTCATTCTGTGAATACCCAAATGTGTAAGTTCATTCTGTGAATACCAAAATTGTTGTAAGTTCATTCTGTGAATACCCAAATGTGTAAGTTCATTCTGTGAATACCAAAATTGTTGTAAGTTTAGGATTTTGACGTAAGTTAGTTCTGTGAATCAGGCCCGTCCCGTGTGGAGACACACATGGCCCTTGTGGAGACACACATGTCTGACATGGAGTCCAAGTGGGACACATTGCAAGAACTGACAGCGGTGCATAGGGACATATTGACATGCCTCCGCCAGATTAGCACCAACATGGCCACACCTCCCTGTGTGCCCACAACATCTGGTGCTGCAACACCTGCAACTGCCACAGGGAGGGAGGAGGACTCTGGCGGAGAGTCCCCTGCATCGCAGCAGCCTGCACGTGAGGGTCCCCCCCAAAGAAGAGGGGTCGTCCGATGAAGGAAAACTGAGAGGTCGATGGCCATGTACATCCCCCAGGAAGCCAACAACTGTTCTGGAAATTCTCCTTTGTGTGCAAACTGTTCACCCTGTCGAATGCAACACAACTCACCCACATGACATGGGGAGTTCAAGTTGGACCAATGTATCAGATCACTGTTGACTTTACCCTGGACATTTCTGCTACCAAGACTTCCAACTCACCTGGGAACTTTGGATCACAATCCCAATGTACAGCACCCACCATCCTGTGCACTAACCTCACACATGTATGTAATAAACTCACCAATACACCATACTTGCCTCTGTTGTGATTCCAACGTTGTTATCGTCACGGAGATGATGATCTGCTAAATGACACCGTGCATGCTAACTGCCACAGCAAGTTCAACACCGTCATGTGACTCATGGCGACGTGACACATATGAGGGAGACACACCACTAGGGCTACACAACACATAGACACCAGGGCCATCGGACTCGCGTTGTACCCGGAATACGTGTTGTACAGCAATGGACCGATCGGTGTGCACGCACTGGCCATTGAATCTGTCATGTGCAGGTACGCGTTGTACAGCAATGGACCGATCGGTGTGCACGCACTGGCCATTGCATACGATGTGACCAGGTACGCGTTGTTTTTCGAAAAACGCGTTGTACAGCAATGGACCGATCGGTGCGCACGCATTGGCTATGGCCTGGCATGGCAACGGACGTGTTTTCAAAAGTTTAACGAGTCTGATGCTGTGAATTTAGTTGGCCACCCACAACAATGTTGCAAATTTATGGGTGTCATGAAGTTGAACTTTTGAAGGATGCTGTGGGCGTGTGTAAGTGGTGCAATTCCATGGATTGGCCAGATTCAGAAGATGCAAACGACTTGGACCTATCACTTTGGACACATGGGACAGTATCTGCCTCAGCAGCACACATATAATGCTGGCTGTTCCCCTGAGAGCTCACTTGCCTGCACTACATGCTCCAGGACGACATCTGCCACCACCACTGCTGCTGTCTCTGCACCCTCTGGAACCTGCAATGGCACGTACTGTGGAGAGAGTCCCAGCCTTCCGCACTGAGGAGAACCAGGCCCTGCTGGACAGCCTCCTTCCACAGTACAGCAAGCTGTATGGGAAAACAGGGGAGCAGGTGAGTGTGCTGTCCACTGCCTTACAAATGTGCCTGTTGTCTGACTAGCCAGACTTACAGTCTGCACGCCACTGGCTAGCAGGCTCACTGAGTAGTTGTCACCCCCCAAAGTGTGTAGTTACATTCACTGAACAGGTATAGTGAAGTAACAGTGCATTTAAACAAGGTTTGACTTCCCAGGCAATGATACCATGTAGTAACTGCTGGCAAACTGTTCATAGCCATCCTTGCACTGCCCGTGTACATCATGTGCCCCTGTGATTGAGACATGTATATCCAAATGTGTGATGCATGGATTTGTTGCATGTGTAGTAATGGCCTTTACACTTTGTCATCCTCACAGGTTGATGCCCACCAGAAGCAGGAAATATGGCTGGACATCGCCCGGGCAGTAAGGTCTGTGGGGGTCTACAAGCGCCGGATCCGCAACTGCCAGAAGAGGTGGCAGGACCTTCGGGCTGGACCCGGAGGAGCGCAAGGGTCCAGCTGAAGCTGTCGCCTCCTCGCAGGAGGGGCGGACACCGGACCCTGACCCCCACATGCTCAGGATCCTGGCGGTGGTCTTCCCTGATCTGGATGGGCAGCTGAAGGGCAGACAGCAGCAAGGAGGGGGTGAGTCCATGACTGCACTGTGAGCTTTGTCTGACATGCTATGTGCCCTCCTCTGGCCTGTTTAAACTCCAACAGTACATCAGTTATGTGGTCCAGGACCCAAGTCCCTCAATTGTGCACTGCCCACTCCTCATCTGATACCCAGGTGTGGCCCTTACAGTCAGGAAATTGTGTCACGTGGGTACTGTGTCCTTGCATTTTGCTTAGCTCAAGGTGGGGGACAGCATTTGTTCACGTAACTCTGTGGTGGGCTTCATGGGTGGGTCCATTGCTTACACAATGCCTGAGTTCTGACATGTAATCTGCGTGTTACTTTGATATGTGGTCCAATTGCTGATCTGATTCACCACATGTGCCTGGGGTATTTGGCACACACCCATGCTGCGGGTGGGAACAATGTTTGGGCCTCAGGAGTATGAATATCAAGTGTGTCACACATGCTTATCCACCTGCCTACTGTCCTGGGCTCATCCCTCTTTCACGTGGAGCAGGACAGTCATGCCTACTCCAGGCCATGCAATATACTCTGTACTCCCACTCCCGTGTATCAGCTGACACGTTGTGCTCAGTGAAATGTTCCCTCAGGTGCCTGCCTCTGTGTCATTGTGCTGTGGCTTCGTTGTCTGGACTACTGGGGTGTTTATCGGTTAGGGCTCAGCATGCCACCCGAGATGTGACCATAGGAGACGATACTTGTGTGACATATAGGTGTTTGACCACTTGACCGTGCATACTGGGGTGTGCGACTGTGTAGTTCAGGCAGCTGTTTCCCATTCACAGTAGATTGTGAGGTGCTCATGTTCCGAGGGTTGTGTTTCATGTCTCCCATATGTCCAATTGGTATGACGTGGACAAATGAGAGTTCAGATGATGTGGTTTGTGGGGGATGGACATGTGCACTTGTCGGCTACAGGACTTGCATTCCCCATGACCTAGAATTGTGACACAGTGCAGACTGTTGTTGTCTGGCAGCCCTGCCCATGTGACTGGAGACAGTGATGTATGACTTTGCAGGCATGCCTGTGCCATGGCATTAAACTTCCTAAGAGTGATCCTGCAGGGGAGTGACCTGTGCTACATGCACCCCATTGTGGCATTGACTATCAGGACATGGGTGCATCATGGTGTCTGGTGCTGGTATGCATCACATGCATTTCAAATATAGACTCTGGCCATCCCTTTATCCGGACACCTGTACTGACTCAGTGGCAAGAGTTGTGATGTGTGCATGTTCACATACTTCACCGTGTTCTCTGCACTGTCCAACTACTGTGCAGGTGGTGCATGTGTCCACACTGGGGTATTGCCATCCGACAGACACCAGACCAATGGGTGCAAGGCCAGGAGGGATGTGAGTGCCATGGTTGACCATCAGACTGACAATTGGCTTCTCCAACTCTGTTTGGGCACTTTTCGCAATGTTCAACTAAGGATGCCAGGGCTTGCTCTGTAATGTGCTGTACTTACTGTGGTTTTGTGCGGTTAGTGCAGGTGACTGATGTCTGTCTGTTTCCCTAATTGTTTGCAGATACATCCATGGCCACAGGAGGGGACAGCTCCATGGACCAGGAGGAGCCGCAGAGCCAGACTGGGTCAACAGCCGAGGAGTGGTTGGAGGGATCTAGTGGCACGGAGGGCGAGGGGAGCCACACCGAGGAGTCCTCAGCACCATCCACCTCAGCTGAGGACCACAGCAGCTCGGAGGATGACTCCCTTGTGGAGGCGGGTGTCAGCAGCCACCACACCCCAGCTACTATTGCTGTCCCCGCCACCACCACCACCACCACCACCGCCCTCCCATCGGCTCCCATTCCAGAGGTCCATGGAGGCTCCCGTTTTCGGGAGCATGTCTCCTTCGTGCCAGGCACTGCAGCCCCTGCCCCTGTGTCCCCTGCTGCCCTGAGTGAGGAGTCTGTGTACCTACTTCGCCAGCTCCATGTAGGGCAGACAGCAATGCTGAGTGTCCTCCATGCCCACACCACTCTGTTGACTCAGCTGGTGTCGTTCATGGAGGGCATCTCATCGGGCATGTCTGCCCTACAGAGGAGCAATAGGTCCATGGACTCCTCCCTGACGTCAGCAGTGTCCCTCCTCCAACAGTCCCTCACCCCTCCTACCTCTGCCCCATCCACTCTTCCTGGCACCCTACCTGTCCCAAGCACATGCACACCTGCACATTCACCCAAACACACAGACACGAGCAGCACAGACACACCCACTACAAAAACAAGACGTGCACGCAGGCATCCTCAGGGGACTGATACCACACCCACAGGGGAAGGGGTACATACACACACACAGGCATCCACAGTCACTCTGCAGTCCTCCGATACCTCTCCCTCCAAGGCCCCTTCCCTTGCCTCACCTGCAACCCCACCTACACAGCAGCTCTTCCTCTGTGACCTTGGCCTCTTCCCCTCCAATCCAGCTGATCCAGCATACAGGGGGAAGAGGAAGTCCACCCACACAGAGGGGAGTGCCCCTCACCCCCAGACACCCTCCCCCAGGCACAGACAGACTGAGGCCCCCATCCGCAAGTCCCCCGGACCCGGAAGAGCAAGACCCTGCCACCACCCTGCAGCTCAACCACCAAGTCTCCTTCCTCCATCCCTCAGGCCCCCACTCCACAGGTTCCCCCACCACACCCTCCCCAGGTTCCCCCACCCACAGATACACCATCCCCAGAAAGATCCGGCCTTCCCCCCTACCACTTGCTCTTCCAGCACCACACCCCCCACTGCGCTTGTTTGTGCCACTGGTGTGGAGAACGTGTCCTCCCCCTTTGTCCTGCCCACCTTATCTGAACCCCATTCTACTCCCCTGGGGATAGGCACTGCAGTGGAGTCCACTACCACCCTGTCTGACTTGGGCACTGCAGTGGGGAACCTGTTCACTGCATCTGCATGGCCCACTGCAGTCGTGCCGGCACCCACACCATCTGACTCATGCCCCCCAGTTGTGCTGGCACACACCATGTCAGACGCCTCCACTGCAGTTGTCAGTGACTCTCCAGCACCCACCACCCCTTCCCTGCCTCCTTCTGGTGAGCCCTGATCCTGTCCCTGCGGTGCCTGGCCTGCCCCCCCGTATGCCCCTCCGAGGGGAATGTCCCTGCTCCATATCAGTGCAGGCATGCAAAGGGTGACATCTGGCACTGTCACCCAGTTTGGACTATTGTTATGGACTGGCCATTGGCCTTTGTTATATTTCTGGACTTTCACTTCTATACACAAAAATGCTGAATAAAGCTACTTTCTGTTCTCTAGTGGTTTTGCTTCTGATGTACATGATGTTGATGATGCTAACCGTGCCCTTGCTGCACTGATGGTGATTTTTGATATCAGGGAAATGAAGTGTTACTGTGCAGGACCCCATGTGGTCCAGGGGGAATGTGTCCTATCCTGGTGTGTATCCATGTCATCCTTTGCAGCAATAAGATGGTGTCATGTTTTCAATATTTGGCAATGGGATTTCCTACATTTATTTGCAATATCACATCTGTGGCTTACACCCCTGCACATCTGTTGTGCTTGCCATTGTTCAATTTGTCTATTTCCCTGACCGTGTGACCATCTCCACTGGACATGCAAGTTTGGGCATCAATGGGGAAGGACTCATCTGTGTGATCAGTGCAACTTGCTATACATGTGTGTTGGATCTGTGCAGATGGTGTCGGTGACACTGCCATGACCAGGCTGATGTGACGAGGGCCTTCATTTTGTGCTAATTGATGACTGAGTGACCAAGTGTACTGCTGATATGATAGAGCCCTGCAGAGACAACGTATGGCACAGCTTTCCTTACACAGGAGTGGAGTGCCCTCATGGCAGTGTGTAATTCTGTGACATTGCCTGAGCCCGAGGTGTGTGTTGTGTGAGCATGTCTGTGTGTGTTCACTTCTGTTTTGCAACACAGGCTGGGATCCCTAGTGATGTTCCTGTTTGTGATGCTTGCTGAGTTGACCTATGTTCCACCATAATCTTCGCCCTGGGTTCTCTGGGATGTGGGTGCATGGCACATTACTGGTCATCAGGGTGTCATCCATAGGTGTGTTTGCTGTCAGGGCTGAGTTTGTGGGCAAACGCAGATGAGACACAGTCAGGATTCCCCTTGGCACTTGTTGGTTACACAAGTCATGTAATTTCCAGTTTGTGTTAGCTTTCAGTGATTGTGACACGTTGTGTGTGTGACTGCTGCCACTCCTCTGGGTCAGAGCTGCAATGTTGGAAGTTGTCTAGGGGGATCCGATCCATGAGTGACTTTTGTGTGGCACTGTATACACATCTGTGTAATTGTGATTCAGGCCTCCTCATGTGTTGTGTGGTTGCCTGGGGACACTGGCACACCCCCCCATCACCTGTTCTGTTTGATCTGCAGTGTGAGGCTGCCTGTTTGTGTTTGTGCATCTGCACCACTGCATTGGCATGTCTTTAGTGTGCCATTGGCTGTATGTTGTTTGTTGGCTTTCCCCTGCTGTCCCTGGGACTCCTAGGTCATCAGTCAGCACAATGATCATGGTTTGTATGTCCCATTGCTGCCATGGTATGGTATTTGTTCACCTGACATCTACAGTCTCCAAAGGATATCTACATTTGTGTGTCCATTGGTGCAGATATGTGGGGCTGCATTCTGATGGTCACTTCTGTCATTGTGTTATTGAGGGATGTTGACAATGTCAGCCCCCATGGGTGATGTTTGTCTGCACATGGCCAAAGGTATATCTTATTTGCACTGCACTGTTTGCCTCACCCAATGTGTGTTGCTATGGGACACAAGCACTACTATGCCACAGATGTGTTTGTTGTTCTGTGACCAGGAATCATCCAAGCAGTTTGGCATTTGCAGCTTTTACCATTACTACACTTACCTTTTGGTCACTGTGGTGATGGGTGTTTAGACCCCATTGCCACAATGTTCAGAATGTGCTTCAGCTATGGACCCCAGACTTCCCATTTGGTCACTGTGGTGATGGGTGTTTAGACCCCATTGCCACACTGTTCAATTGGGCTTCAGCTATGGACCCCAGACTTACCTTTTGGTCACTGTGGTGATGGGTGTTTAGACCCCATTGCCACAATGTTCAGAATGTGCTTCAGCTATGGACCCCACACTTCCCATTTGGTCACTGTGGTGATGGGTGTTTAGACCCCATTGCCACAATGTTCAGAATGTGCTTCAGCTATGGACCCCAGACTTCCCATTTGGCCACTGTGGTGATGGGTGTTTAGACCCCATTGCCACACTATTCAATTGGGCTTCAGCTATGGACCCCAGACTTACCTTTTGGTCACTGTGGTGATGGGTGTTTAGACCCCATTGCCACAGTGGTCATGGTCTGCTTGCATTGTGGAGGCCACACAAATTTATGTGTGACACATGTGATTGGGGGTCACATTGTATGCTCAATGACATGTTCAGTGTTGTGGGCATTTGACACAGACTACACACGCTTGTCATGGTGTTGGTGGGATGTATTTCCAGGCATTCCTTATGTTGGAGTATGCTGGTTGTGTCATGCATTTCCCGTCCTATGTTTAGGGGTGGTGTTAGTGGTAGGCATCCAGGCCCCCCTGAGTAGGGGTGGTGGTAGTGGTAGGCATTCAGGCCCCCCTGAGTAGGGGTGGTGGTAGTGGTAGGCATCCAGCCCCCTATGAGTGGGGATGGTAGTAGTGACAGGCATCCAGCCCCACCTGAGTAGGGGTGGTGGTAGTGGTAGGCATCCAGCCCCACCTGAGTAGGGGTGGTGGTAGTGGTAGGCATCCAGGCCCCCCTGAGTAGGGGTGGTGTTAGTGGTAGGCATCCAGGCTCCCCTGAGTAGGGGTGGTGGTAGTGGTAGGCATCCAGGCCCCCCTAAGTAGGGGTGGTGGTAGTGGTAGGCATCCAGCCCCCTATCAGTGGGGATAGTAGTAGTGACAGGCATCCAGCCCCCCCTGAGTATGGGTGGTGGTAGTGGTAGGCATCCAGCCCCCTATGAGTGGGGATGGTAGTAGTGACAGGCATCCAGCCCCCCATGAGTAGGGGTGGTGGTAGTGGTAGGCATCCAGCCCCCCATGAGTAGGGGTGGTGTTAGTGATAGGCATCCAGGCCCCCCTGAGTAGGGGTGGTGGTAGTGGTAGGCATCCAGGCCCCCCTAAGTAGGGGTGGTGGTACTGGTAGGCATCCAGCACCCTATCAGTGGGGATAGTAGTAGTGACAGGCATCCAGCCCCCCCTGAGTAGGGGTGGTGGTAGTGGTAGGCATCCAGCCCCCTATGAGTGGGGGTGGTAGTAGTGACAGGCATCCAGCCCCCCATGAGTAGGGGTGGTGGTAGTGGTAGGCATCCAGCCCCCCATGAGTAGGGGTGATGTTAGTGATAGGCATCCAGGCCCCCCTGAGTAGGGGTGGTGGTAGTGGTAGGCATCCAGCCCCCCCTGAGTAGGGGTGGAGGTAGTAGTAGGCATCCTGCCCCCTATGAGTAGGGATGGTAGTAGTGACAGGCATCCAGCCCCCTATGAGTGGTGATGGTGGTAGTGACAGTCATCCAGCCCCCCCTGAGTAGGGGTGGTGGTAGTGGTAGGCATCCAGGCCCCCCTGAGTAGGGGTGGTGGTAGTGGTAGGCATCCAGCCCCCCATGAGTAGGGGTGGTGTTAGTGGTAGGCATCCAGGTCCCCCTGAGTAGCGGTGGTGGTAGTGGTAGGCATCCAGCCCCCATGAGTAGGGGTGGTGTTAGTGGTAGGCATCCAGGCCCCCTGAGTAGGGGTGGTGGTAGTGGTAGGCGTCCAGGCCCCCTGAGTAGGGGTGGTGGTAGTGGTAGGCATCCAGCCCCCTGAGTAGGGGTGGTGGTAGTGGTAGGCATCCATGCCCCCTGAGTAGGGGTGGTGGTAGTGGTAGGCATCCGGCCCCCTGAGTAGGGGTGGTGTTAGTGGTAGGCATCCAAGCCCCCTGAGTAGGGGTGGTGGTAGTGGTAGGCATCCATCCCCCTATGGGTGTGTATGGCATTGGTGGTAGCCATCCCGCCCCTATGGTTCTGCTGTTGCTGGTGTACGTCATTTCTGCATCCCTATGTGTGTGTGACATATGTTGGGTACGTGTGGTTTGTTTGTGTAGTGGGTGTTTGACTTACCGTCTTCGCCGTACGCGTCCGTACCGGTCCCGGTAATAGATGTAGAGTATTGGTAGGACCTGCACGATGGGATTCATGGTTTGTTCGTCTCGTTCGGGTTTCTCGTGGCTTCGACTCGCACTCGTCGCTGGCTTGTTCGTCTCGTAGCCGTGGATCGTCTTGTGGCGCGAATTGGAGCTTATGTGCAGCTCTCCCGGATGCTCTGACGTGCCGGACGTAGCGACGGGTTGGGCGCGTACGGAATGCGCATCGTACTAGTCCGGCCGGAAGGTGCTGTGTATTTGCTTCCGTGCGACTCGATTGGACGTTTACGGATCTGGCTCGGGCGGGGAACAGGAGCTGAAATGGGTGAGTACGGCTTGCTCGGAATCTGGGCTGTTATGCGCATCGTACTTGTTCGTTCGGCCAGCTGTTCAAATCGGTCGGGAAACACGCGTTCGGCTTGGTTTTTTTCCAGACGAATACTGTTAGGTGCGCTTCCGGCCGAGATCGGAATCGACCCCAGAGTGTTTGTGAGAAGTTCACCGGACCACCTGGAAATTTGGCCCTCACTTGAAAAGGTCCGGGACTGCCCGCGAACAATCTGCCAGACCAACTGGTAATTTGGTTAATGTTTGAAAAGGTCTGGGGCTGTAGCCTGTCTTCTCGAATTTGATACAGTTCCCGGACTGTAGGGAGTGGTCCCTGGACCATTTTAGTTTAGTTCATAACTAATATTTGTTACTTTATCTTGTCTTAGTTTGTTGGTTGTTGGTGTTCTACTTGTCCGTTAGGGACAGTGCATGTGTCTTATGTTAGATGCCTTGTTTCAGCAAATTGGGGTGTTTTGGATGTCGATGTTGTTCTACTGATGCTCGTTTGGAAGAGAGCCAGCCTGCACCTCCGGAGGGTTCTCCAAATTTTGACATATACGTTAAACATGGTATTGGCCCTGTTATGTTAACACATTGTGGCATAAATATACGAGGGACAATGCTGAGTTACAGTGGCCACTTACTGGTTCATTTGATGAACAGAAATTGAACTTCTTGCAGGACAAGTTGTTCGCTAGGAGGAGCAGATAGTCGATGTTTGATTTTCTAAGAGTATGGCAGAAAGAAGCAAAGCAGCGACGACTGAGAGCAGAGAAAAAGGCCCGGTATTTTTGCAGACGCAAACTATAACACAGAAAGCAGTAGCCTATGAAAGAGGAAAGATAGAGAAGGGTATAGAATGTGCAGATAGAAAGTTTCGGTTACAGACAGATAAGTGCTATGTTACTAGAGAGGAAGGTGATGATTTCGTCGAAGAGCTGTTGGATTCTCGTTCTCCTCCTCCTTATGCCCCTGAACTGATATACCCGGCAGTCCCGACCTCTCAGTCCTTGGCCCCTAGTGCCGCCCCTTCTAGCATTCCTGTTTCTAACGCTACCGCTTCAGCCCCGGCCCCTCTTGCTTCTCTTCTACTCACACCAGTCACCTGGACGGGTGCTGTTAGTTCCCCCGTCCAGTCTTTCAGTTCTGGATCGACTGCTACTCCCCCTTTCACCCCTACCACCCTGTCTCCCTACATGATGGTACCTGTCTCTGCGTCTGCTCCGTCCCCCGTGAGTGTGACACACCAGGCACAGTTGAATGTCGAAACTCCTGCGCGTGGCGTGCATGATGTGAACTGGACAGCAGCGCGAGATCGAATGGATAAAGTGTTGGTGCGTTCTGCAGTGGGTGATGAGGAAAAGAAAATGGTGGCAAATCAAGCAGCTCAGTGGGCTCGGCACCCGATCTATAGCGTGGAGGATGTGTGGAGTGTGATGAAAGATTATGAGCCGTTTATACAGCAGCATGCCCTTAAACACGTCAGCAATGCTGATAGAGTTCTGGGAACAGTGTTTTCAAGGTGTTGCACCGCAAATAATATATGACGTACGGGATAGGGTATATGCTTCAGGTATGGCTCCCAATTAGGTTTTTAGCAATATAACGACACTAGTGGGTTACCGAGGTAGATTGCTCCAGAAGGTTCCGACAATGGGGACACAGCATCCCATGAGGGAAGTTCATCCCATTTACCACCCTGAAATTCCAGAACTGCGCGATTCCACCAATGCTGTGATTAGACCACGAGTCGACGCTCGGTTTCAGGAACAATGGATCTATACTCCTTGGAAGAGGAGTGAGGTCCTATCCTTAAAGAGCCAACTGCCGGACCCCCGAAAAACCCTACTGCATATTATAAAGAATTGACGGAGGCGGCCTCCTCCACAGTAATGACGCTAGCTGACATAGAGTTGTTTTTCGGCCTGTTGGTACCGGTGGATATATGGAGGCAGGTCCATACGCAGGACCATGCACTAGAGTTGGGGGGCAGTTGGGATGAAATCAGGGCTTGGGATAAGGAGCGTAAGCCCGACGACAAGCTGAAAGCGGAGCTCCTCGCTTTGCCAGGGCGTATTATCACCTACATGCACTCACTTATCCCGCCAAAGAGAGTGGATTGGGATAAGTTGACTGCGTGTCGCCAGAAGAAGGATGAAAGTGTGTCGGATTTCTTTACTAGATTTGAAGGGGTGTTCTTATATTTTAGTGGACAGGACCTATCACAGGAGGGTGGTGTTCGTTTATTTGTCACTAACTTGCTTCCCGAGATTGCAACACGGTTGCAGGCTTCGGAAAGTACTTTGACGACATCATACCCATCAGTGATATTGAGTGTGGCATAATATTACGAACATAGAGAGAATGAGGACAAGGAAAGGGTGGAGAAAAAGTCAAAGGATTTGAAGACGAGAGTATTGATGCAGCAAGTTGCAAGGGGAAATAGACGAGGTAGAGGTTCGTGTTCGGCCCAACGGCCGCCCCGGTCTGGCAGGGGTGGTGCTTCCAACGCGCCCCTTGGGCTCAATCAATGTGCGTACTGCAAGCAGGAGGGACATTGGCGGAACGAGTGCCCGGAGTTGTTACAGAAAGGTGAGGCCCGAGGGGTCGGGGTTTTCGAGGATGCGGATAAGGAATAGGAGGTAGAGGGGGGATGCAGTCAGAGGATACATCACACAATAGGCAGAGAGGGAATTATTTTGATGACCCCAGAGGACGGCAGTACTATCATGACGATTATGACATGGACGAAGTGACGGGGTTGTCTCACAGCTAGGACAGCCGAGGACAGGGCGAGGGACCAGTTCCTGTGCCTATAGATCAGCATGGACCTTATGTCACTGCTGATTTACAGGGTACTACTGAAAATTTTTTCGTTGATACAGGGGCTATGAATAGCTCTGTTTCCCGTTCACTGGTCCCGGGGGCAGCTCTGTCTGGCCAAAACAATGTGTCGGTGGGTTTCTCAGGCGTGCCGGTCATTAGCCCCATTTCCAAGCCTCTTGCTTTGACTCTTGACCCTTTACGGTCGATTCACCATTTTCATTTACGTCAAACTGTGGAGAAAATTTATCAGGACTTGATTTGTTGAAAAAGTTGCATGCAACAATTTTTTGTTCTCCAGACGGTGTTAACATGACTATTGGACCGCAGGTAGCCCATGCCAAACAGTGCTTTGCGAAGGATGCTCCCCTTCCAGCTGAGTTTAGAGATGTGCCACGTACGTTATGGGCTACAGGAGACACAGATGTGGGGTTACTTCAGATCCCGCCAGTTTCTATACAGATCAGAGACAATGCTAAATTGCCACCTATTCCCCAGTACAAGATATCCCAGGCAGGTGAAAAGGCCCTATTGGAAATAATACAGGATTTGATTAAGTCTGGCGTGGTTGAAGAGACTGTGGCGAATGTGTGTAATAGCCCTATTCTCCCTATTCTTAAAAAGGCACCCTTGGATTCTTCTGATGCCCACCCTGACGTTTACCGTTTTGTGATAGACCTCAGAGAGGTTAATAAGATCGTAGTTCCCCAATACCCTGTGGTTCCGGACATTACAGCGATCTTAACAATGATTCCCCCATCAGCAAAAACTTTCTCTGTAATTGACTTAAAAAATGCTTTCTTCAGCATACCAATCCATACAGATAGCAGATATCTGTTTGGATTCGCAATAGCCGGTCGGAGCATTAGATTCTGTCGTGCTCCACAAGGCTATACTGAAAGCCCTAGTATTTATAGCCAAGCCTTGAAAGCTCAATTGGATTCTTTGGAGCTTCCCCTGGTAATGTGCTGCTGCAGTATGTTGACAACCTCTTTGTGGCCTCGGACAATGAGGATGGTTGCAAAGACGCCACAGTTAAATTATTATTGTATCTGGCGCACCATGGACACAAGGTGTCACTTTCCAAATTCCAATATTGTCAACAGGAGGTCACCTATTTAGGTCACCTACTGTCGAAGGAGGGTCGCAGACTAACACCTGAGCGCATAGCTGCCATTACTAACATGTCTGTCCATAAAACCCAACGCGAGGTACGCGCGTTTATAGTGATAACATTGTATTGTCGGCATTGGATCCCTAACTACTAACGAAACACCTTCTTTACCTGACCACCAAAGATGTGCATGAACCCCTGCATTGGACACCTGCATGCCAGCAAGCTTTTGAGCAATTAAAGTCTGCGCTTTGCTCTGCTCCTGTGCTTGGTACTCCTGACTACCAGAAGCCTTTTGTGCTCTACGTGCATGAGGTGGACGGTTGCGCGCTTTCTGTTCTAACACAGGGTTTCAGTGGTAAGCAGAGACCCTGCGCCTACTTCTCTGCCATGCTTGATAATGTCGCCAGAGCGCTCCCAAGCTGTCTGAGAGCTGCCGCGGCTGCGGCAGTTTCCATCAGACAATCGGCAGGGCTCGTTCTTGACACGGACCTCACAGTCATGGTACCTCATGCTGTGGATACACTATTGAATAAGACAAAGACGCAGCACCTTACTAGTGCGTGTCTGACTGGCTATGAACTGACTCTGTTTGCTCCCCACATTACCATCAAAAGATGTCCTACTCTGAACCCAGCCTCGTTACTACCCCTCCCTTCGGAAGAAAAGGACAATGATGTCCATGATTGTTTATTTCGGACTGAGGAAGAAACGAAGGGACGGGTAGACCTGACTGACGTTCCCTTATCTGACCCCCAAGGGGAACTATACGTCGATGGCTCTTGTTTCAAATTACCAGATGGCACCACCACTGCAGCCTATGCAATCCCAACGTTACACACTGTAGTTGAGACATCCCGTATCCCACACCAATCGGCCCAAGCTGCAGAGTTGGTTGCCCTCCTCAGGGCTTGTGAGTTGAGTGAGTGACTGGCTGTTAATATCTACACAAACAGCCAGTACGCCTTTGGGGTGGTTCATAATTTTGGACGCCTCTGGGCGGAGAGAGGGTTCTTGACTTCGCACGGACTGTGGATTCAGAACGGGCCATTGATACATAGATTGCTGTCCGCATTGACACTTCCCAGTAAGTTAGCAATAGTGAAATGTAGCGCTCATAAGGCTATTACAGATGATGTTGGGAGGGGAAATGCTTTCGCAGACCAGACATCTAAGGAGACAGCTCGATCAAAGATGACAAAGATGTTGGTGGCAGGTCCCGCTAGGTGGGTCCCAGAAAATGGAATGTTCGAGGACACATTGGAGAATGTCAGGGAAATCCAGGGTGAGGCGACTTTAGATGAATTAGCGATGTGGGAGGAGAGAACAGGTCGCTTGGATGAGGATGGGTGTTGGACTGACTTGTCAGGGAAGCAGCGATGGTTGCTGCCTAATTCATATGTGCTCCCTGTTGTTACCATGGCCCACGGCCCACGGCCCGGCGCATATTAGTGCCAAAGGAATATGCAAGTTGCTGGACCCAGTATGGAAGAATGATAATATCGCTAAGACAGCCACGCATTTAGTGAAGCATTGCATCATTTGTCTGAAGCATAACCCTGGGAAAGGTACCCCTACACCCGCTGGTAATTTTGCACCGCCTTCCTTCCCTTTCGAGGTTCTCCAGATGGATTTCATCAAAATGGAACGAGTTAATAACCTAAAGTATGTGCTAGTAGTGATATGCGCATTCAGTAAATGGATTGAGGCTTACCCCACTAAAGAGAATACAGCTATGGCGATGGTGAAGGCACTTCTAAAAGAGTACCTCCCTCTCTATGGGTTGCCACGTGTGATCTGGAGTGACAACAGAAGCCACTTCAATGCAAAAGTCATTGAATTGGTGTGCACAGGGTTGCATATTAAGCAGAAGTTTCATGCAGCGAATCACCCCCAGTCAGCAGGTCTGGTTGAGAAGTACAATGGTACTCTCAAATTGAAGCTAGCAAAGATTCAAGAAAGCACAGGACTGCGATGGCCAGATGCATTACCCTTGGCTTTATTATCTACCAGAGCGACAGCACATTCTAGAACAGGGTTGTCCCCGTATGAGGTGGTCTTCGGACACCCTGCTAATGTTTAGGGCATCCCCAGACCCAAGCGCTTTTCCGAGATAGAGTACCCCCTGCTTGTAGACTACCTGTATGAATTGTCTAAAGATTTTCGTTCTCTTCATCAACAGATACAAGCCACATTGTGGCCAGTACCAGAGGGGCCCGGGCATTGCATACAGCCCGGCGACTATGTGATGATTAAGAACTTCCAACGAAAAAGCAGCCTGGAGCCGAGGTGGAAGGGGCCTGTCATTGTTCTCCTCGCCACTGGAACGGCTGTAAAGGTGGACGGCAGAAAGCACTGGATCCATACATCTCATGTGAAACGGGTGCCTCTCCCGCTCTCGTAGACCATTGGGTCAACGAAGGCATCGGTGATCAGGAGTGTGAGAAGGTGCCACGCTTCATTTCCTTCGCTGACGCCCGGGTGAGGTGGACGCAGACAGACGAAGAAAGTGATGCAGTTCTGTCTGAGGCGATCCCACCAGAGATAAGGGCCGACCCGGATAACACCGTCTCTAACACACCGGAATGAGTCTTGATGCCCATCTGATCCTGAGTTTCTGCCCCTTTTTGTTGATGAAACAGTGCCTGGAGTAACAAAGTATATTCTGAGGCCCCAAAAGACGGACGGTGCACCAGCCGAACAGTCTAGGAGTTAGGGAAGGGCTTGAGCTTAGGGCGCAGGTGCTGTGCCTAAGGTGCCTGTATTAGACTAGGGTGAACAACACTGGTGCACTGCCCTGGACACTGGACAGGATAGCTAAGGGCATTTGCCCAGGAGGGAGGTTTCCCTATCCTGAAAGAAGAGGGATTTGTTTTGCTGCAAGGGCTGCGATTGTGCAGCTCCTCCGTGGGAGTGCTTCATAGCACCGTCGTTGATGAACAATAGGAGCCTGCCAGCGAGGCTCTAAACGGACGCTGGGTGATTTGTGCCCTCTGGTACTGTTGTTGCAATAGTGGCTCTAACCCGTGAATTTTTCTTTCCCTTTTGACACCTATAAGTTGCCCTTGAAGTTTGTCCAAATGTATCCCTTTGGTCGTCCTATCCCTGATGAGGAGCAGCCCTTTGTGGCTCCGCGTCCCACTCCAGATGGTCCTGTTTGGTCCTCTTGGTCCACTAAGAGTAAAATAGTGTTTGTTGTTATAATTTTGCTTTCCTTGCTAGTGGTATTTGGGGTGGTCTGGTACCTAGAGGAACAACATCCTGTGCACACCTTGATAGGGACTACCCCGGTTCCAGCAGAGCACTCGTTTGTTACATTGGCCCCACATACGGAGAGACATAGACAGACTTATGCACAAAATGCTTTTGTTCAGATGCTTCATCAGGTACACAGTACTACTAATGCCACGAATTGCTGGGTGTGTGGGTTACTTCCCTCAGTTATGCATAAAAATGATTTGCTAGTGTCATTGCCCCTGTCATACTTAGGTAGCTGTGAAGCCTGGTTCCAACTGCTCTCTATGGTATACATGCACTATTATGCTGACGCTATGAAAATGGTACAGGCTGACTACGAAGCAGTATTGGAGTATATAGTGGTACACCAGGGATATACACCCGGGCCAGAAGGCAAGGAGGATACCCTGCACCCAGATGCTTGCATGAATGTATTCGAAGCTCACGAAAATGTCACTTGGTTACAAAATGAAATGCTAGATTTCCAAGGATTTAATGTCACTGAATATTTTAAATGTTTCCAGGAACGCAATATCACTGAGGACAAAGCTATGCCTGTCCCTGTGATCAACTCAACAGCTAGTTTCTGTGTTGAAGGAACAGGGAACATTTCAGTAGGACAGAGTCATTGTAACTACACATACCGATTGAACACTACTAGCAGCCCACCTTTGCTTACACCTCCGAATGTATACTTCATCTGTGGGGAACAGGCTTATTCATGGCTTCCGAGAGGGTGGTCTGGCCGGTGTTATGTTTCCTTTCTCTTGCCTCCCGTTTACATTGCACCGTCCAATTACCACAAGGATCATAGACTACAGAGTAGGGATCTCCAGGTACACCGAGTTAAGAGAGTTGTCAATCCAGACGATATTAATCAGACAGATACCTCCTTGCAGCAATTTACTGACATAATGAAGGGCATTCTGCCGTTCTGGGGTCCCATGTTCAATAGTCGTAATATTCGTCGCCTTGCTAGGGTAGTTGAGGGAGTAATTAATACTACTGCCGGTATACTGACTAACATTACAGTCGAGCTTCAGGCTACGAGGCTCGTTTCTCTTCAAAATCGCATGGTTTTAGACGTCATTCTGGCTGATAGGGGTGGAGCCTGTCGCGTCATCGGCAGCAGCTGCTGTGTGTACATCCCTGATAGTGCCCCTACTGTGTATTCCGCAATACAGAAATTACACAGACTTGCCTCAGATATCCATCAGGATAATGGTTCATGGTACCTCACAGGGTGGCTCTGGGGTCTGATGACATCATGGGGTTGGAAGATATTACTTGTCCTAATAGCCATTGCAGGAGTTATCTTTACCTGTTGCCTATGCGTTAATTGCCTTCCAGCCTGTTGCACCTATTGTATGAGTAAACTTACCCCTACCCCTACATTGCCGAAAAGTGATAACAAGATTTCTGTCATGATGATGCAGGAAATTCAGGATATGATGCTCATAGACGAGGCCATCTTTGAGTATTAGGTGATTTCAATCCTCATGTGTTGCTTGTTTTTCCCTTGTAACATGAGCGACTATGCAATTTCTTCCTTCCCCTTAGAATTGTAAAGACCCTACCGGATAGCAAATAAAGCATTTAGCCACCCATGCTAAAAGGAGGGTCTGTTAGGTTTCAAATTCTCATCCCTGCAACGCACTCTTTTCACGCTATATTAGGTTAGCAATGTGTGGCTAAATAGATGCCATTTGTATTCACGTTATGCAACCCGCTGAGTTATCCCCGTAATGTGCATATTTCAGTTAGCGAGTGTGACTCCATTTTGTTTTTCGTAATCCTTATTAGGCTGCTTAGACTGTGCCTGAGTTAGGCCTCATGGCTCGTAATGCTTGCCTCAGCAGAACACTGTATTTCATTATTATTTTTTCTTTCTGTCCAAGGCTGTTTCCCGACTTGCTAATGAGGAGACCATTCTGCTCTCACATACCTATCCAAGTGTGTAGTTCTGCTCCCACGTTAGGAGACGCTGAGACCCATCACAGTGGCCTTGGGTTTCTGATAACATGTACCCATCTGGCAGGTGGTAGCTCATCTCCCTGTGCCTCCTTTGTTCATGTTCGGCCCAGGCTGGTAGTTTTCCATGGTGGGTGGGGTTGGAGGCTCTTGGGGAAGAATGATTACTCACTGTAGACTGTTGGGGAGTCAGTCCCTCGGCAGACATCTTAGGGTGCAGGTCATGATGGACTCCTCTGCAGAGCATTTCTAATAAACATGTAAGTTTGTATTCTCTACTGTCTGACCGACTCTTCATTCTTGGGAAGGCATAGCAGGTGGTTGTGAGAAAACCTGAGTGTCCCCTAAGGGCCACTTCCTTCAGGGTGAGATCCAGGGATGTATCAGGCATATAATTAAAGTCCGCCCCAACTACCAATGGGTAATGCAGCAGCGTGGAGAGGTGCAATTGACAGCAATTTAAGGAAGGCTGATTGCTCAAAATTAGGAGCGTAGATGTTTACTAATGCCACATCGTTCCCATCCAATTTACCCCCAAGGTCTATGTAGCTCCACTCTGGGTCATTTATCTTGATTTGTGGCAAAAAGGGTACCACCAGTAGGATCCATATAAGCACTTCTTGGGAGAAAGCAGAGTATGGTATGAAGTAAACCTGCCCCACCACCTTTTTTGTAGTGCCAACCCCTCTGCCTTAGTGTGGTGTGTTTCCTGTAACAGGACAACCTGCATCTTAGGCCTTCTAATATAGGCCTGGACTTTATATGTCTTACCAGGGGAATTCAGTCCCCTACATTCCAGGTGAGCAGTCTAACAGTGGAGCATGTATTAGCAAATGACAGTGTGTCACACCAACCCCGAGCATGGCCCACAATCCACCTCGCTGTCCAAGATTCAGCATCCTGTATATAGCAAACCCTCCAGCAGGTGGTATAAATAACAAAGATGAAAAACACATACCATGCAAACCATCCCTAACTGTATCCACCCAGGATGATTACGCTGCAGCTCATGGTTCAAACTATCCAATTTGCAACACAACTCAGTGGTCCTGCAGAAACAGGTGCCCTGCCAATCCCCTGAGACTTTTCAACATATGCATGACACCACTCGCCAGCATCATCAGATTTCACTGAACCAGCTCTTATGCGTATAACACCCAACCCATCCTCTCCTTCTCTGATGTCATGCCTAGCACCTGGACCACTTTTGCCATCTGCATGTCTGAATTTATCAACTGGATGAAGCTCAACTCTGACAAAACAGAAGTGGTGCTTTTCTGAAAGCACTCTTTGGACCCCAGCCTGGTGGCCAGTCAAACTTGAACAAGCACTCAACCCAGCTAATCAAACCAAAGCCTCAACATAGTCATGGACAAACAACTCTCGATGACAACCAACCCAACCCTGTGTCATCAACCTGCTTCTACACCCTCAAACTTCTCAAAATGATCTTCAAGTGAGTCCCATTCAACATCTGGAGAACAGTCATCCAGGCTTCGATAACCAAAATATAAGACAATGCTCTCCAAGTGGGTATCTATGCTCACCTCACCAAATGTCTCCAGGTCATGCAGATTCAAAATAAAGAGAGTTACCCAGGTAAAACCAGAAAGGGACCGGGTTGAAACACAAGTAAAAAACAATATCCCCTTCTGTGTCGTATTGTTATTCTATTATGAAGATCTATATAAGTTGTACATGAACCAGAAAAATTAGAATTTTAGTTCTCATATAATATCACACACCGTCACTAGTTTATTCACTCATGTATTTATTTATTACTTGGTCAATTCAGACTAGACTTTTTATATAGAAACCATGTAGTGAAAACCGTATTTTTATACACATAGAATAAAATCATTAAAACACATAATCCTATAGTTAAAAACAATTAATATCAAATTGGAAAAATATGAGATACTGTTTAAAAATACATCAAAACTTTAGTTTTCAAATAAACTCCTGCCTATATCCATTCTACTTGGAGACTGATACCATATTATATAACTTAAAACCTTGTCCAATACTTAATTCCATACAAAAATCCAATCCAATCTATGGTATAAACCACTGACATGTGCAAAAATACAATTATTCAAAAAAACAAAACTTTATTGTTGTCCAAAAGTCGACGCGTTTCGGTGTATGTTGGAATTCTTAAACACCTTCCTCAGGACTCAAATTTAAAAACACAGATTTTATTTTCTCAATGCAAAACCATGTATCTACAAAACAAAAATAATACAATTACCTTCAAAGATATACGTGTGTGAAACTAATTCTTTTATTGTAATGGTTCTGTACCTCATAAATCTATTAAACATGCAGCCTTCTCTTAAGCATGTTACACTCTATGAGAGTTAAGATATTTCATATATCCACTATCAAATAGGATTTACTATAATTTATAATTGAAACTAATAAAAACTCTTACCATTAATATATTCTATCTAACGTCATCCATGCCTAAGATAAACATATATTATTCCACAATCCTTTATCTCTTTTCATAGTCCTTAGTTAATAGAGAGCAACACCTACCAAAATTATATAATATTATTTATAATCGATGCTCTTTTTGGACCATATAATTAAATTAAAACTATAACCTTATACTTACTCCACGAACACTCAAATGACTGCACATCCCATGTAGGATCAGCAAGTTCTATGGAGTTTCTTATTCCTGTGTATAAAGTTATTCCATCATATTAAAATTATAGTCCTTATCATTCCCCCCAAAAAATTTTTGTTAGGCTGATTTGATGTTGTGAAACACTTACCACTATTAGTGTTCCTTTAAACACTCCCTTGTATTACTTTTCAAGGTATTGCATTTCAGATCAACCGTTGTATATTAGGAAAACTCCTTTAGAGAGTACGAACACCTTTCATCAATTAGGTATATATCGTATTCCTATTAAAATCATAAAGGACATATATTACATAGATATGGAATAATAAATATTCCATGACGTATTTTTTTATATAAAAAAATATAAATAAACACAAAAGTAAATTTTTATGATATAACTCAACAATATAAGGCCCTAGCCGTTCTTGTCTATATTCGTTATTTTTATCAATTTATTAGACATAGATGTCCTTTAGAAGCCCGCTCACTATTCACTTAGACAAGTTGGACTTACAAAACAATACTATTGTGTTGAATACAAAATTCCCAGAGGGGAGCCTCTACCCAACCTTAATTCTTACTACAGTGAGCTAGGGATCATATTCTATACTCTAGCGAATAAACAAACTACTGCATTTACTAGACCATATTGTAATTAGAACGGTCGTAAATAAAACGTAATACATCATGCTTATAGCTGCACTTGTTTCACATACTTTATATATCCTATGTTATGTGAATAACTCTACCGTAGACGAGATAACTCGCATTTGTCACGTGAGCAGTGGTGACGGTAAAGAGAGGCATAACCACCATTCTCTAAGCAATACATATGCCCATAGATGTTGGTAGTTACCAAAAAATAAAAAGTAAATAATAAAACGTCTATAGTTTAAACATGATTCATTTCACTAACTTGTAGGTCAATACAAACGTGCCTAGTTAGCAAAGTATGTCAGCAAACATCTTATTATCACGATTTAATACTCGTATACATCTAGCTCAAGTTCCCTCGCTATTCACACAAGCCGACTTCCGGATCCAACCTCCAAATGCCTCGCTATTCTTAAGTTAGAACCGGAAGTCAACTGCGTTATTAAATATATAGCCCTCATGTTTAAAAGGACAGCCATCCCCCAGTCAAACACTCACCTAAATTCTTGGAACAGTAGTTCGTCAACGTGGGGTCTCTGGTGTGATTATTCAACCACCGCAAGCCGTGTTCTCACTATTTATGCGCAATTATCACGTCACGTCAAAGTTACGTATTTGGCCGCCATTTTAGTAGTTTTTACTTTGACCGGTAAATCCCCATCATTTGGTCAAAACTGCTCTCGATAGCATTCATTAATAAAGATTACAGCTACAGAGACCATAAAATGGAGCAGCAATTCGTCAATGTGGGGTTTCTAGTATATTTATTAAACCACCACGAATAGTGTTCTCACCATTTATGCGCAAATATCACGTCACGTCAGAACTACGTATTTGGCCGCCATTTTAGTAGTTCTTACTTTGGCCGATATATCCACATCATTTTATCCCGCTGATCTTAATAACATACGCTAATAAAGATAAACTGCAGAAATTAAGAGAAAAACAATATGGCACTCTCTATGTCAACAGAGATATATAACGCACATTTTATAATTATTTTAGAAAGCGCTGTTACTGAAATCTTATGCAGTATTAGTGTCATATATACCGCAATGTGTATGTATCTATATCCATATCACCCGATTCATTACATCTTGGTGAGTATGAATCCTACAGTTACTGAACTACTATATTGTCCTGAGCAACATATCTTCTCACCCTCCTCACTAGTGAGATACACATTTACCAAGGTTGTAGCTTGTTAATAACTCCTTTCATTGTTACCGCTTATAAAGGACATGAACAGCAATCATATGGATCATCTTATGAAAGCTACACTCATATAAAAACTACATACCACTAATTACAAAAACTATTAACTTAAAATCCTTTTCACATTGCAACCCTAATCTATATTCATAAAGGAGATCATTTCACCATTCCGATTCCTAGAAATGGAATCACTCATTTTATTCAATTAGGACACTTTTTTTAAAAAAATCATCTGATTAGTCTTTCCCACTCCTCTCGACTGTTCAAACCCTGGTAGTAGGTCTTAAATTTAGACATAAAGAACTGTTCTCTTTGTTTCCTCCTTTTTTCTATGTCACCTCCACGTGTAGATATCTTAACTTTTTCCAAAATAAACCATCTCATATCACCTTCACTGTGGTTATTTTCTACCCAATGCTCTACAAGTGGTGCATTTTTCTTTCTATTTTTCAACGCCGATCTATGTTCGGTTAACCTTATTCTCATCTCACGGCTTGTTTCACCTACGTAGCCTTTCTGACAAGGACAAATGATTAAATATATAACATTTCTTGTTCTACAATTTACCATATCATTCATCCAATGTGTGATACCATTAAGCATTACCTTCTGTTCTTTTACTATTGATTTACAGTGTGTACATGTACTACAAGGAAAATTGCCCTTTAATGTTGAGCCATCTATTATGCTCCTCTGATTTTTATTATTGGGCTCTCTATATGTCCTTACCAAATGATTACAAATAGTTTTATTTCTCCTATATGCATAAATAGGTTTCCGAAGAGGAATACTCCCAGTTTTATTCAGAAGGTACCAATTCTTGTTTATCAAATTTTTCAATTTATTACTCACACTATTATAGTTCGTAACCATTACTAACCCTTGTTCCGAATTAATCGTGTTGTTCCTTCCTTCAAAAGACTCTCACGATTATAATATTTTGCTCTCTTATAGGACTCCCTCACCAATCTTTTTGGATATCCTCTGGAAAGTAGTTTATGTTGTAGGTTATCTGCATGTGTCTCAAAATCTTGCCTATTACTACAGTGGTCCTGCAGAAACAGGTGCCCTGCCAATCCCCTGAGACTTTTCAACATATGCATGACACCACTCGCCAGCATCATCAGATTTCACTGAACCAGCTCTTATGCGTATAACACCCAACCCATCCTCTCCTTCTCTGATGTCATGCCTAGCACCTGGACCACTTTTGCCATCTGCATGTCTGAATTTATCAACTGGATGAAGCTCAACTCTGACAAAACAGAAGTGGTGCTTTTCTGAAAGCACTCTTTGGACCCCAGCCTGGTGGCCAGTCAAACTTGAACAAGCACTCAACCCAGCTAATCAAACCAAAGCCTCAACATAGTCATGGACAAACAACTCTCGATGACAACCAACCCAACCCTGTGTCATCAACCTGCTTCTACACCCTCAAACTTCTCAAAATGATCTTCAAGTGAGTCCCATTCAACATCTGGAGAACAATCATCCAGGCTTCGATAACCAAAATATAAGACAATGCTCTCCAAGTGGGTATCTATGCTCACCTCACCAAATGTCTCCAGGTCATGCAGGACATAGCAGCCAGACTTACGCTCTAACACTTCCCCCCACTCACATCACAAACAACCTCTAAAATCTACACTGGCTTCAACTTCACAAACACACTCGCTTTAAACTTCTCACCCACAGGTACAAGGTGCTACACAATCTTGGCCCCACCTGAGCAGCCACATCAGCTTCCAAATGCTAACCAGAACCTTCTGCTCAGCCAGGCTCCTGCTAGCTCAAGCATGTATCTGAAGCACTAGAGCTGGTGGTCGAGCTTTCTTGTATCTACTTCCTACTCCCTGAAACCATCTCAACCTGCACATTAGAGCCACTAGCTCTGCCCTTGAGCTTCGCTGCAATCTCCAAACTTGGCTTTTTAGCTATGTCCAAGCCAGGAAAGCCCACTTGCCATGATATGCCTGCCCTACAAGTACACTTAATATAACTTAACATAAATGTCCAGCTCCAGCCCCGGTTGGTTCCATTTTTAACTCTGTTTCTGTCCTCTGCCTCACTCTCTGGTGCTCAATACTTCTCTTCTAGGGTAGTTATGATCCCTCCTGGTTCAGATACCCTTTGGGTCTGTACTATAGGATTGGACTATCAGACGTGCCAGCTGCACAGTTTGGGAAGCCAACTGAACATCTTTCACCTATTTTCGGTTGTCATGCTTGCCCACACTTGCACATTCACAGTAACACTGCTTCCTGTCCTGCAGTCCTTGGATTTTCATTAGGTCTTCCCTCTTTCTCTCATCCTATTAGGTACCCACTTCTTTGTCCCTTTCCATAGAAGCCATTTGGCCTGTCTTGCTCTGTTCTATGTTTGTTTTGGCATCAGCTCTCTGGACTTCTCTGAGGTTTTGGTTATTCTGGTAGCCATTTCAAATTCTATGTAGCTTTAGCCTTCATTTAACAGTCTTGTTTGTCATTCAATCTCACTTTCCCACAGACTTGGGGAGGATGTTTACTCTTGAAGACTGTGGTAGAGCACAGTGCCTGGCAGCAGGCCGGGTCCTATGGATAAACACATGCCTTATGGCTGAAGGCTGTGCATAGTGGGGGTTGGCTGATGGCAGAGAGTTGGATGGTGGGGCTTTGTTGCAGGCAAGGCCCTCTACACAGCCTTTTCTGTGCACAGCCAAAGGCCAGCAATACAGTGGTTATCTGACAGCAGTGGTGTGGGCAGGTCGCTGACCACTTGCTTGGGCCTGTGCCCAGCAATTGCTGTGTATAACTGAGGACTGTGAGCTGAAGTGGTGTCTGCTCAGGCAGGGTGGATGCAGTGCCTGATCACTCTCTATCTTACAAGTACACAGCGCACCCCTGTGTTTACCCTAGCACTGGCACTAAATTTAGCTGCTTAGAGCCAACACAGGCACCCTTGCACCATAGTGCAAGGGTGCATGTGTTGCATCGAATGCTTGTTTATGTGGAGGAAGGTGTCCCTTCCTGCACATAAACAATCACTAATGGTGATTTGTTACTTCTATGTGTGCTGCAATGCAGCACACACAGAAAAAGCAAAAATGAAGAGAAATAGAAGTATTTCTCCTCGTTTCGCCATTCTAGTACCTGCTCTTGCATGGCGTTCGTTTTTGGTGCTGCCTCAGATTTACACCTCATTGTAAATCTGGGGCAGTGTCAAAAGCAATGGAGTTGTTGTGGAACAGTCACAGCAACACCCATTGCAAGCCCCTTTCAAGCTAAGCGATGTGTGTAAAGGGGCCTTTTTTACAATGCGCCATTAAGCCACTTTTTGTGGCTTAACGCCACCTTGTAAATATGGAGGAGGGCATATTGCCACCAGAACGTTGCTGAAAGTGACGTTCTGGTGGCAATATCACCTTGAAAATATGCCCCATAGTCTCTAACTGCATTTCCACAGTTCTCACGGTCTGGAAGTCATGGTGGTGGCAAAGAGCATGGTTTTACACACTAGCTCACGTTTTACCAGGCAGTGGCTCCTCTGCCTTCCCTACTGTCTCTGTTTCTGCCTGAGTATAGAAGAACTGTCCTCTCTAGTGAAAAGGTCTGTGAGGCCACTGGTGGAACTAAGGTTGGGTAGTTAACCATTACTGGTCAAGTGAGGTGGTTTTGATGTTTTTTGATTTTACTTTATCAAAATGAACGAAATTATCCAATATCTTTGCAGTCATTGGCAAAAGAAAAAAAATCTATCAATGGAAGTCATACAAAAACAAAACCGCAAGTTCAATGGAAATACAAATATCCATTTAATTTCACAGACCTACACTTTCAGGGTCTATTCATTTTGTATAGATCCGGAAGTACTTGAGTTAATGGACCTAAGGTGAAAAAGGTTACTTGCTTCTGTTTTCAGTAAACAGTTATTTATCCTCCCTTTTTGGCACTGTGTGTCCCTCGAAATGTCAACCCTGATAGCAATCAGCGCAAGCAGGTTTTTCATATGCATCTTTAATCTGTGAACGTGAATGATGTTTCCTTGGTAACTTTAATTAGCTGAAACAGTGATTTACATAAACGGGTGCATCTTCAGGAAATGTGATTGCTCAACCGAAAATCACTTTTTCATTCAACTAAACAAAAAATAAATGAGTTTTCATTATTGAGATAAAAATCAAGAACTCATATATGAACCTTCCTATTTATGTGAATCCAAACAAAACTATCAACTAGTTGGATAAAATCACCTCGCTTGCCAAAACAGCTGTTTGCGCATTTTAGGGGAGGTGCAGTTTTTGCTTGAGTTCTCATGCTCTGCTGTAAGCCAACACAGTGGATTTCATTAGGACCCTGTGACAGTACTGAAAAGCTTCCATTTTAGTTTTGAGACACGCTTAAAGTCTAGCAAAAATGGCGCTCACTCAATACGTTCATTTTCTCGTACCACCACCAGCATGTAGGCAGTGTGTGTTGTATCCTTGGTTGTACAGTAACAGTAGACACAGAAGAAGGTATTTGTACTACACTACACAATATTTTGGTTGCCCTCACTTGTATATTGTCACTCTAGTTCTGGAGATGCTTGACACCTCCCTTACAGTCCCTGTACTGATGTTTCACACTTCCTGTGCAGCCCTTAGGTCAGACATTGAATGTGGTGTTCAGTGCATGGCTGTGAGCCTGCATCAATGTCTTAGGACCTAATTCATAAACTGCATTTTGTAGTATGTAAAGTAGTAACAGAGTAGTATTGCTTAGATACTGCAAAATGCTATTCACAAACCTAAAACTGAACACCTGCATTGCTGTGTGTCCTATCTTCTGTTTGCGGAGAACTCTGTCAGGGCGGAGGAAATGCCTACATACCTAGGTATATATTTTTTTGTAAATATGGGGGAGACAAAGGGGAGAGGCTGGATAATGGGGAATACCTACTACTAAATGAGGGGGCCTTATGCTAATTTGAGGAGGGATTTAGAGAAGGGCATGCTAATACAAACACCAACTAAAGAGTAAGATAACTGCTAATCACAGCTACACTTACAAAGTTACTATAGCCTTAAAAATGTCAAAACAGGCTAAAATGCACTCCAGCTCAGCCTTGGAGTAAGTCAATGCGCACATGTTCACTCACAGGTACTGAAAGACACTCTTGTAGAAAACAATGGAGGCAGGAAAATAAACTAACTTATTGAAGAAGCCTCCTAACTGTTCGGAGATTCGTTTTCCTGTGTAATGTAATAGTTAAATGCAATCTGTGAGGCAGTTAAAAAAATTCTCAGGGCAAATTTGCTGCACTGTTGTAAAAAGGGCAATTCTATTCTTTTCAATAAAAGTAATAAATGAGCAGTAGAGTTACTCAAAATAACAAATGTTATTGAGTCATAGATCTGTTTATTTCCACTGCCATGTACATATATGAGTAGGTTTCTTGCTTCTTTTATCTTTTGGTTGGTTTTAGTTAATTGCTATTCACTTATGTGATGTGCATTCAGCACAATCAATGTGGGACCCCCATACTTATCATACTTTATACACGTCACTAATGCCAGCAGTAATCCTTGCCCACTGGGGCAGTATTATATATATTGTCAATGTACAACATCATTAACATGATTGATTTTTATATGATTGAAATTGAAATTAAGTAAATGAGTCTTGTCTCTTTTTGCTTTGTCATTAAGCTTGAAGTGAGTCCTACCATCATGTCCAATTGGGCGTAATGTTGGTTATATCACACTGGAAATACACTACTGCTTGTAAAGATTTAGTTTAGCCTTGCAGCCTTTTTACAATCTAACGCTGCAACTAATCCCTGCCTTGAAGCATGATGTTGTGGGTTTAAATCTAACTCACAATGACATATTAAGTTATTTAATATTTGTTATTTCCATATGTAATTAAGTGTCCTTTTTGTATTTTCGATAGTATTGTTTAAAAAGAGGTACCTTTGTATGTATAACTTCAGGATGTGAGCAAAACCCAGAGCCGAAATGCTAACCCATTCGTTTGAGTTAAAAAAATTAAACTGTTTACTACATTACCTAGATAGTTTGCTCCTGGAGGAATATCCTTGTGGACATAAAATATGTTATATATATTATGCCAGTAAGTAATTATAGTTATGACCATGTTTCCATACGAAAAGCATTTTTTTGACCTGTCTTTATCTTTGGTGCCGTTTGAGGAATCTTCACGAAATGTTCCCAAAAAAGTGCGCCGCTAATACTAGTTGTGCGCCGCTAATACTAGTTGTGCATGGAAGGTTTTGAGGTGATCCATCAAGCGGGGGCCTAGAAAAAGGGGGTGTGGTCAAAAAAGTGGGTTTCCCATGTTAATTCCAGTAGAATCTTTAGACATGCCTGCAGCCCAACCCACTGCACGGAAGTACACCAAATTTGGCAGAAAGGTAGCTTTTGGTCCGCAGATTGCACTTTCAGTTATTGGTGTAAATCTGTTCAAGAAAAAAACGTAATTTGTACATATACGATCGGGAAGCCTTCGCGAATATTGACAAGCTTGTGCAGAGATCTGCAGAGCTCTGATTGGCTGCCAACACTTCAACCATGATGTGTTGGCAGCATTCTTGGGACTCAGTCCCAAAAAAAAACACGTAAAAAAAAGAAAATGGGGCATCATAGGAATTCCCTAACCCACTAGCCTTGGTCCTGGGGCCCCAGAAGGACTCCATCAGGGCAAAAATGCATTTTTTTAAATTCACTGGGAAATTCACGAATATTTGTGAATATTACCATGATTTATTTAAAAAAAAGCAAGCACGGTCCCAAACGCGTAACGCGGGGATTATGAAGCAAAAAATCCCTTTTGTGCTATACCACCGTCTCTTTGACTGAGCGCGCGCTAACAACTTTCGTTTGCGTGTTATTGAAATTACCGGCAAGCTCCACCGGTCAGCGCGCCACCTTCCATGGGTCTCCCAGTCCCAAAAGGAGCACTTTCTTTATGGATATATATATTCACTGAAAAAACCATAGGTTTCAGGGACGTTATAGTTAGAAATTAGCATTTAAAAACCTTTGATATTCACTGAAAAAACCATAGGTTTCAGGGACGTTATAGTTAGAAATTAGCATTTAAAAAACCATAGAAATTCACTGAAAAAAACACAGGTTTCAGGGACGTTATAGTTAGTTGGACATTCCACTCGTACAAAACCAGAGAAATTTGGCCGTTATAGTTAGTTGAGCTAACTATAACTCGCACCCCCGCAATGCACTGCTGATGACATCACATATTACATCACTCATGACATGGTCAGTGACAACACTGATGACATCACTGATGTCATCAGTTTCTAAATAGTGTTTCTAAATAGATTAAATATGTTTTATATATATATATATGCCTAGGTGTATTGAAGAATGAGTGGGTGTATGAGTGTCTGAATGGATGATTTAGTGGGTGCGTGATGACTGTATAAGTGAGTGATTGAACGTGTCTTAGTGAATGCATGGGTGAATGACTAATCTGCGTGAATGTCTGTATCAGTCTGTCAATTGGTGTTAAAGTGGCTGCATGGGTTGGTGAGTAGCTAAATGAGTGTATATATGGGTTAATGATTAGTTGTCTGAGTACCTGTATGGGTGCCTGTGTGGGTGGGTGAGGGGCTGTGTGACTCCCTGCATGGATGTATGAGTGGGTGAATCCCTGGGTGTATGGGTTCATGAGTGCATCTGTGAGGGACGGTATAGTTGCGTGAGTGTGTATATGGCTGTGTCGGTGAGTGTATGGATGTCTCAGTGGTACATATGTGAGTAAGTACATATGTGAAAGGCAGGATATGTGAGTGTTGGAGTATATAAATGATTATGTGTGACAGTGAGTCATTGTGAGAGTGGCTGTATCGATGAGTGTGTGCTTGTGTCAGTGATTGTATAAGAGAGTAAGTATGTGTTAGTATCTGTATAAATAAGTGAGGTGGTGTGTTTATAACTGTGTAGGTGAGTTTTTGGGAGTGTCATTGATTCTTTGCATGACTGACTAGCTGTGTGAGTAACTCTATGGGTGAGTGGTGGTGTGTGAGTGTCTGTATGGGTGTATAAGTGCATATGATAGTGGCTGTATTGATGAGTGAATGCATGTATGAGTGACTGTATGAGTGAGTGGATGTGTGTGTAGACCTAGGAATCAGTGAGTGGGTATTTAATAATTGGATTGGTGTGTCTATGGTTTCACGAATGGCAGTCTGTAAATTAGAGTGTGTGTATCAAAGGTTATATTAGGGTGTGAGGAGGTGCACCAGATTATCACATGGATCATGTCATCAGTGATGTCATCAGTGATGTCATTTGAGATGTCATCAGTGATGTCATCAGTGATGTAATATGTGATGTCATCAGCAGTGCATTGCGAGGGCGCGAGTTATAGTTAGCTCAACTAACTATAACGGCCGAATTTCTCTGGTTTTGTACGAGTGAAATGTCCAACTAACTATAACGTCCCTGAAACCTGTGTTTTTTTCAGTGAATTTCTATGGTTTTTTAAATGCTGATTTCTAACTATAACGTCCCTGAAACCTATGGTTTTTTCAGTGAATATCAAAGGTTTTTTAAATGCTAATCTATAACTATGCCTACATAGGTAGGACATGTGCAGAAAGAGGAAGAAAGGTGCAGAAAGAAGCAAGAGATGAGCAGAAAGAACCAACAGATGTGCAGAAAGAGGCCTTGTTGCAAAGTCATCCTGTGCCCTGGGCACCCCCAAACTTTTTGCTGACTGGTACTGGTGGTAACTGACTCTGACTGACCCTGGGCTCTGCCTAACCAGGCCAGTGCTATGCTGAAAGACACTTAGAATACAGTGAAAACACCTACATACACTAGGGTACACTATGGGTTGGGGTACCCCTGTGATTGGCATGACCTCCCCTGTAAGGCCCTAGTACATAATAGGACAGGGGGATTAAAACTACCTCTAAGTCCCTAGCATATAATAGGGCATGGCAGTTTAGAGGCCAGCAGCCCTTTTCTGCACTTGCATGTGTGCACTGCTGAGCCTGAGGTCAGTTTAAAAGTAGCCCTGTGTGTGCAGAAAGAGGCAAGAGAGGTGCAGGAAAAGGGAAGAAGGGTGCAGAAAGAGGCACGAGGGGTGCAGAAAGAAGCAAGAGAGGTGTAGAAAGAAGCAAGAGACGTGCAGAAAGAGGCAAGAGAGGTGCAGAAAATGACAAGAGAACTGCAGAAAGAGGCAAGAGGGATGCAAAAAGGGAAGAAGGGTGCAGAAAGAAACAAAAGAAGTGCAGAAAGGAACAGAGGTGCAAAAAGAGGGAAGAGGGGTGCAGAAAGAAGCACGAGGTGTGCAGAAAGAAGCAAGAGATGTGCAGAAAGAAACAAAAGAAGTGCAGAAAGAAGGAACAGAGGTGCAGAAAGAGGCACCAGGGGTGCAGAAAGAGGCAACAGGGGTGCAGAAAGAGGGAAGAGGGGTGGAGAAAGAGGCAAGAGAGGTGCAAAAAGAAGCAAGAGAGGTGTAGAAAGAAGCAAAAGAAGTGCAGAAAGAAGCAAGAGAGGTGCAGAAAGAAGCAAGAGCAGTGCAGAAAGAACCAACAGAGGTGCAGAAAGAGGCAAGCGGGGTGCAGAAAGAGGCAAGAGAAGTACAGAAAGAAGCAAAAGAAGTGCAGAAAGAGGCAAGAGGGGTACAGAAAGAGGCAAGAGCAGTGCAGAAAGAACCAAGAGACGTGCAGGAAAAGGGAAGAAGGGTGCAGAAAGAGGCACGAGGGGTGCAGAAAGAAGCAAGAGAGGTGTAGAAAGAACCAAGAGCACTGCAGAAAGAAGCAATAGAAGTGCAGAAAGAAGCAAGAGAGGTGGAGAAATAGGGAAGAGGGGTACAGAAAGAGGCAAGAGGGATGCAGAAATTTGCAAAAGAGGTGCAGAAAGAAGCAAGAGCAGTGCAGAAAGAACCAACAGAGGTGCAAAAAGAGGCAAGAGGGGTGCAGAAACAAGCAAGAGAAGTGCAGAAAGAGGCAAGAGAATTGCTGAAAGAAGCAACAGAGGTGTAGAAAGAAACAAGAGAAGTGCAGAAAGAGGCAAGTGAGGTGCAGAAAGAGGCAAGAGAGGTACAGAAAATGACCAGAGAACTGCAGAAAGAGGCAAGAAGGATGCAAAAAAGGGAAGAAGGGTGCAGAAAGAAACAAAAGAAGAGCAGAAAGAAGGAACAGAGGTGCAAAAAGAGGGGAGAGGGGTGCCGAAAGAGGCAGGAGGGGTGAAGAAAGAGGCAAGAGATGTGCAGAAAGAAACAAAAGAAGTGCAGAAAGAAGGAACAGAGGTGCAGAAAGAGGCAACAGGGGTGCAGACAGAGGGAAGAGGGATGGAGACAGAGGCAAGGGAGTGTATAAAGAAGCAAGAGAGCTGTAGAAAGAAACAAAAGAAGTGGAGAAAGAAGCAAGAGAGGTGCAAAGAGAGGCAAGAAAGGTGCAGACAGAAGGAAAAGGGGTGCAGAAAGAGGTAAGAGGGGTGCAGAAAGAAGCAAGAGAAGTGCAGCAAAAAGCAACAGAGGTGCAGAAAGAGGGAAGAGGGGTGCAGAAAGGGGCAAGAGATGTGCAGAAAGAAGTAACGGAGATGCAGAAAGAGGGAAGAGGGGTGGAGAAAGAGGGAAGAGGGAAGCAGAGAGAAGCAACAGAGGTGCAAAAAGAAACAAAAGAAGTGCAGTAACAAGGAACAGATGTGCAGACAGAGGCAAGAGGAGTGCAGAAAGAGAGAAGAGGAGTGCAGAAAGAGGCACAAGGGGTGCAGAAAGAGGCACGAGGGGTGCAGAAAGAAGTAAGAAAAGTGCAGAAAGAAGCAACAGAGGTGCAGAACGAGGGAAGAGGGGTGGAGAAAGAGGCAACAGAAGTGCAGAAAGAAGCAACAGAGATGCAGAAAGGGGGAAGCGGGGTGGAGAAAAAGACAAGAGGGCTGCAGAAAGAAGCAAGAGAGGTGCAGAAAGAAACAAAAGAAGTGAAGAAAGAAGGAACAGAGGTGCAGAAAGAAGCAAGAGAGGTACAGAAAGAAACAAAAGAAGTGAAGAAAGAAGGAACAGAGGTGCAGAAAGAGGCAAGAGAGGTGCAGAAAGAGGGAAGAGGGGTGCAGAAAGAGGTACAAGGGTTGCAGAAAGAAGAGACAGAGGTGCAGAAAGAAGCAAGAGAACTGCAGAAAGAAGCAACAGAGATGCAAAAAGAGGGATGAAGGGTAGAGAAAGAGGCAAGATAAGTGCAGAAATAAGCAACAGTGATGCAAAAAGGGGGAACAGGGGTGGAGAAAGTGGCAAGAGGGGTGCAGAAATAAATAAAAGAAGAGCAGAAAGAAGGAACAGAGGTGCAGAAACAGGCAAGAGAGGTACAGAAAGAGGGACGAAGGGTGCAGAAAGAAGCACAAGTGGTGCAGAAAGAAGCAAAGAGGTGCAGAAAGAAGCAAGAGTAGAGCAGAAAGAAGGAACAGAGGTGCAGAAAGAGGCAACAGGGGTGCAAAAAGAGGGAAGAGGGGTGCAGAAAGAGGCACGAGAGGTGCAGAAAGAAGCAAGAGATGTACAGAAAGAAACAAAAGAAGTGCAGAAAGAAGGAACAGAGGTGCAGAAAAAGGCAAGAGGGGTGCAGAAAGAGGCAACAGAAGTGCAGAAAGAAGCAACAGAGGTGCAGAAAGGGGGAAGAGGGGTGCAGAAAGAGGGATGAGGGGTGCAGAAAGAAGCATGAGTGGTGCATAAAGAAGCAAGATAGCTGTAGAAAGAAGCAAGAGGAGTGCAAAAAGAAGCAACAGAGGTGCAGAAAGAGGCACGAGGGGTGCAGAAAGAAGCAAGAGACGTGCAGAAAGAAACTAAAGAAGTACAGAAAGAAGGAACAGAGGTGCAGAAAGGGGCAACAGTGGTGCAGAAAGAGGGAAGAGGGGTGGAGAAAGAGGCAAGTGGGTACAGAAAGAAGCATGAGAGCTGCAGAAAGAAACAAAAGAAGTGCAGAAAGAAGGAACAGAGTTGCAGAAAGAGGCAAGAGGGGTGCAGAAAGAGGCAAAAGGGGTGCAGAAAGAAGCGAGAGGTGCAGAAAGAAACAAAAGAAGTGCAGAAAGAAGGAACAGAGCTGTGGAAAGAGACAAGAGGGGTGCAGAAAGAAACAAAAGAAGTGCAGGAAGAAGCAACAGAGGTGCAGAAAGAGGGGTGCAGAAAGAGGCACGAGCGGTGCAGAAAGAAGCAAGAGAGATGCAGAAAGAAGCAAGAGAAATGCATAAAAAAGCAACAGAGATGCAGAAAGGGGAAAGTGGGGTGGAGAAAGAGGCAAGAGGGAAACAGAAATAAACAAGAGAGGTGCAGAAAGAAACAAAAGAAGTGCAGAAAGAAGGAACAGAGGTGCAGAACGAGGGAAGAGGGGTGGAGAAAGAGGCAACAGAAGTGCAGAAAGAAGCAACAGAGATGCAGAAAGGGGGAAGCGGGGTGGAGAAAAAGACAAGAGGGCTGCAGAAAGAAGCAAGAGAGGTGCGGAAAGAAACAAAAGAAGTGAAGAAAGAAGGAACAGAGGTGCAGAAAGAGGCAAGAGAGGTACAGAAAGAAACAAAAGAAGTGAAGAAAGAAGGAACAGAGGTGCAGAAAGAGGCAAGAGAGGTGCAGAAAGAGGAAAGAGGGATGCAGAAAGAGGTACAAGTGTTGCAGAAAGAAGAGACAGAGGTGCAGAAAGAAGCAAGAGAACTGCAGAAAGAAGCAACAGAGATGCAAAAAGAGGGATGAGGGGTAGAGAAAGAGGCAAGATAAGTGCAGAAATAAGCAACAGTGATGCAAAAAGGGGGAACAGGGGTGGATAAAGTGGCAAGAGGGGTGCAGAAATAAACTAAAGAAGAGCAGAAAGAAGGAACAGAGGTGCAGAAACAGGCAAGAGAGGTACAGAAAGAGGGAAGAAGGGTGCAGAAAGAAGCACAAGTGGTGCAGAAAGAAGCAAAGAGGTGCAGAAAGAAGCAAGAGTAGAGCAGAAAGAAGGAACAGAGGTGCAGAAAGAGGCAACAGGGGTGCAAAAAGAGGGAAGAGGGGTGCAGAAAGAGGCACGAGAGGTGCAGAAAGAAGCAAGAGATGTACAGAAAGAAACAAAAGAAGTGCAGAAAGAAGGAACAGAGGTGCAGAAAAAGGCAAGAGGGGTGCAGAAAGAGGCAACAGAAGTGCAGAAAGAAGCAACAGAGGTGCAGAAAGGGGGAAGAGGGGTGCAGAAAGAGGGATGAGGGGAGCAGAAAGAAGCATGAGTGGTGCATAAAGAAGCAAGATAGCTGTAGAAAGAAGCAAGAGGAGTGCAGAAAGAAGCAACAGGGGTGCAGAAAGAGGCACGAGGGGTGCAGAAAGAAGCAAGAGACGTGCAGAAAGAAACTAAAGAAGTACAGAAAGAAGGAACAGAGGTGCAGAAAGGGGCAACAGGGGTGCAGAAAGAGGGAAGAGGGGTGGAGAAAGAGGCAAGTAGGTACAGAAAGAAGCATGAGAGCTGCAGAAAGAAACAAAAGAAGTGCAGAAAGAAGGAACAGAGTTGCAGAAAGAGGCAAGAGGGGTGCAGAAAGAGGCAAAAGGGGTGCAGTAAGAAGCGAGAGGTGCAGAAAGAAACAAAAGAAGTGCAGAAAGAAGGAACAGAGCTGTGGAAAGAGGCAAGAGGGGTGCAGAAAGAAACAAAAGAAGTGCAGGAAGAAGCAACAGAGGTGCAGAAAGAGGCAAGAGGGGTGCAGAAAGAGGCAAGAGCAGTGCAGAAAGAACCAAGAGACGTGTAGGAAAAGGGAAGAAGGGTGCAGAAAGAGGCACGAGCGGTGCAGAAAGAAGCAAGAGAGATGCAGAAAGAAGCAAGAGAAATGCATAAAAAAGCAACAGAGATGCAGAAAGGGGAAAGTGGGGTGGAGAAAGAGGCAAGAGGGAAACAGAAATAAACAAGAGAGGTGCAGAAAGAAACAAAAGAAGTGCAGAAAGAAGGAACAGAGGTGCAGAAAGAGGCAAGAGCGTTGCAAAAGAGGGAAGAGGGGTGTGAAAGAGGCACAAGGGGTGCAGAAAGAAGGGACAAAGGTGCAGAAAGAAGCAAGAGAAGTGTAGAAAGAAGCAACAGGGGTGCAGAAAGAGGGATGAGGAGTGGAAAAAGAGGTGAGAGAAGTGCAGAAAGAAGCAACAGAGATGCAAAAAGGGGGAACAGGGGTAGAGAAAGTGGTGAGAGGGGTGCAGAAAGAAGCAAGAGAGGTGCAGAAAGAAACAAAAGAAGAGCAGAAAGAAGGAACAGGGGTGCAGAAAGAGGGAAGAGAAGTGCAGAAAAAGAAAGAAAGGTGCAGAAAGAAGCAACAGAAATGCAGAAAGAGGCAAGAGAGGCGCAGAAAGAAGCAAGAGTGGCTTGCACACCATTAGTACCAATTTAACACCCACATTTAGTAATAAGTAACAGGTGACCATTCTAGGTTTGCAAAGGACCTTCCACCACGCTGTAACACTTGTCGCTGCATTTTTGGTAACGTTTCAGCCGTTTGAGCTAGAAACAAGGCTTTTTTTGTTCAAATCTGCAGATTAGGCAGCAGATGAGGGATTATGTGGTTAATGCGGAAAATGTATAATTGTGCGAAAGTTGGTGCAGCCAAACAGTCGCATAATTCCAGTGGCCCTGCTCATACCTCTGACTAGGTCCAGAAGTGCTCCTCAGTGATTCCTTCATTTTTTTGTCTCATTGAGTTCATAGTTTAGCTTCTATGGAAACGAGGAAGACAAAACCTGAGGTTACCACTCCACAACACAGACTACCATACCACATAATTGCTCTCCATAACACACAATCCCACTCTACATAATTCCTATACACTAAATACCACATACTTTCTATCCACATAATTTCACTGCACAACATACCACATAATTCCACTACACACAACGAACATCCACTCCACTCCAAAAAACATTAGTATAAAACTTTTACATTTACAACACCAATAGCTCTAACTCTTGCAAATGCGAGATCTATTAAATTACAAACGCTTCTTTAACTGGTAGTCACGTTTGCAGAGTGGTGGAGAAAGGGGGCTGGGCCTCCAACCAGCACTCAGGAATTCTGCTGCGTAGGACTTACAGGAGGTACCAGGAGGGCTTCTTGGCCCCCAAAGTCCCTCAGGAGTAAAGTGGACTTCATCCCCCAACCAGTACTGTGCCAGGAGGCATGTTTGCAGAGTGGTGGAGAAAGGGGGATGTGGCCTCCGAAGACCTCTTAACAATCCCACTATGTGGGACTTAGTGGAGGTAACAGGAGGGGTAGTTGGCCCCCAAGGACAACCTTGGGGGCCAACTACCCCTCCTATTACCTCCAGTAAGCCCCACACAGCAGCATAAGTTCTCTTAGCAGGCCATGCCCCCTTTCCCCACCAGTCTGCAAACTCGCTCCCTGGCGCGCTCTTGGATAGGGATTAAAGTCCACTTCGCTGCTGGGGTCCTTAGGGGCCAACTAGCCTACCTGATACCTCCAGTATGCCCCAGATAGTGGGATTGCTGATAGGTGGACACAGGCCACTCCCCCTTTGTCCACCACTCTGCAAACGTGCCTCCTGGCGCGCTCTTGGTTGGGGGATGAAGTCCCCTTTCCTCCTGAGGGTCCCTGGGGGCCAACTAGCCCACCAGGTACCTCCAGTAAGCCCCACACAGCTGGATTGCTGAGAGTGGTCTGAGGCCATGCCCCCTTTTTACACTACTCTGCAAACTTGCCTCCTGGCGTGCTGCTGCTCGGGGGATGAAGTCCACTTGTGTCCTGAGGTCCTCAGGACACATGAGGACCTCATCGCCCCACCAGCAATGCGCCAAGAGGCTCGTTTGCAGAGTGGTATAAAAAGGGGCGTGGCCTCGAACCACCTCTCAGCAAGCCCACTGTGTGGGGCTTTCTGGAGGTAAGAGATGGGCTAGTTGGCCCCTAAGGACCCTTAGTATTCAAGGGGGCTTAATCCCCCAATCCAGAATGCGCCAGGAGGTGCGTTTGCACAGTGGTGCAGGGAGGGGGCAGGGCCTCCGGCAAGATGCCGGCTTTTTTTAATTTCCTTTTTGGAAGGGGGGCTGTGTGGCCCCCCCTTCCCTTTATTATTTTTGGGCCCTGGGGACCCCATCCCCCAGGGCCTGAGCATTTTTATGTTTTTTTTTTTTTTTAAACGGGAAGGGGGCAGCGCGGCCTCCCTCCCATGGCTGATTTTGGCCCCGGGGACCCCATCCCCAGGGGCATGGCCACATATTTATTTTAATTATTTTTAAGGAGGGGGCTGCGCGGCCCGCCTCCTGAGGCCATTATTGGCCCCAGGGACCCCATCCCCCGGGCATTGCCTCATTTTTTTGTTGTTTTTTTTCACCGAAGGGGGGCCACGTGGCCCCCCTTCCCTGGGCCACTTCTGGCCCCGGGGACCCCATTCCCCAGGGCCGGCCCTCATGTTTGGGACCGCGGGGGGAGCCCCAATGCCCCCACGGTCCCAGCCGGCTCCCCGCCTCCTGCGGGAGCCGGCATTGCTTTTGGACAAGGGAAGCTGCTGACATGCAGCTCCCCTTGTCCAAAAACAATCTGCTTTGCTTCTTGGAAGTGAGAGCAGGTTTCCTGCTCTCGCTTCCAAGAAGCAAAGCAGTGTTTGCTATGGCAGGGCGGGAGCCGTGCTCCTGCCCTGCCATATCAAACTTCAATGTTCCGGGGGTGGGCACAACGGGACATTGGAGGAGCCGGCCCTGGGGGGTGGCGGTCCCCAGTGCCATCAAGGGCTCCAGGATGGGGGCCACGTTGCCCTCCTCCCAACTTCAACATAGCCCCGGGGAGGTGGTTGTCCCCAGGGCAGTGTGGGGAGGGGCAGGAGCCCCCCACACTTCTTTTTATTTTAATTGAAGCCCCAGGGAGGTGGCGGTCCCAGGGGCTTGGGGGGCCTGCGAGGCCCCCGCCTCATATTACAAAATGCCCCGGGGAGTTGGTGGTCCCCGGGGCAGCATGGGGGGCAGGAGCCCCCCCATGCAGTTTTTTTTAAAAAGCCCCGGTGAGGTGGCGGTCCCCGGGGCTGCGGGGGCCGCCTGCCCCCTGCACATCATCAGCAAAGCCCTGGGGAGGTGGTGGTCCCCGGGGCTGCAGGGGCCACCGCAGGCCCCCGCTACATAAATTTTGATTGCCCCCAGGACCAGGCCCACCCGGGGGCTTAAGGAAAACGAAGCGCGGAAGCCCGTGCTTTGTTCATTTTTTATTTTTTTGTCCGGATTCGCACACCCAGCGCGAATTCGGCCGATTTTTAAAAAAAAATATGCTTTTCTTGGCCCTCGAGTCCTTGTGGGACCCCCTGAGCAGGCCTAGGGCGTCAGGGTGTTTCTACCCTGCCCCCTTTTCTTGTTTTTTAATGTTTTTTCTACTGTTTTCTTGTGACTCGGTTACCGAGTCACAAGATGGCTGCCAACGCATTCTGGTTTGGAGTGTTGGCAGCCAATCAGAATGAAGCTCGTGCTCAGGAGGATTCGCGAATCCTCCTCGGTGCTCAGATATTGATATTTTTATTTTTTGAATTTCTCAGCAACTACTGAACGGATTTACACCATTTAAAAAAAAGCACAATTTCCAGACCAAGACCTACCTTTTTGCCAAATTTGGTGTAATTCCGTTCAGCAGTTCGGGCTGTAGCTTTGTCTAAAGTTTCCTATGGAAATTAACATTGGGAAAACGTGTTTTGGGACCCCCCTTTTTTCTCGGTCCCCGCCTGACGAATCACCCCCAAACTTTCAAGACAGGAGCTGACCTGAGTGAACCATTAGTTTTGAAAATTTCGCGAAGATTCGTCAAACGGCACCAAAGATATTGGCAAAAGAAAAAATGCTTTTTGAATAGAAACAAGGTCCTAACTATAACTACCTACTGGCGACTGCCAGTAGGTAATATAGATATATATATACATACAGACATATATATGTGTGTGTTTATATATATCTGTGTATATGTTATATATATATATACAAATATACATATATATATTATATATATACATATGTGTGTGTATGTGTGCGTATATATATATTACCTACTGACAATAGCCAGTAGGTAGTTATAGTTAGTACCAAAGTTTCCATAGGAAAAACGATTTTTTGTTTTGCCAATAACATTGGCGCTGCTTGACAAATCTTCATGAAATTTTCACAAAATTTCCCTTTTTTGGTTTAGCTGCTGTGTTGCAGGTGACGGGGTGATATATAAAGCGGGGGCCGAGGAAAAGGGGGGGTCCCGAAACGCGTTTTCCCCATGTTGTGTCAATGGGAAATTTGAATTATTAGAACATGACTACAGCCCGAACCACTAAATGGAATTCCACCAAATTTGGCAGAAAGCTAGCTGTCCATGCAGAAAGCGTGCTTTTTGTAATTTGGTGTAAATCCGTTCAGTAGTTTCAAAGATATTTAGGTTTAAACAATGTAGATATCTGGGAGCCCAAAATCCTACTGAAATCCTACTGAAATTTGATTGGCTCCCAACACTTCAACCAGGAAGTGTTGGCAGCCATCTTGGGACAAATATACATGATAGCACCCTATTGAAATGCATTGTACTGAATGGCAGGTTTTGAGAGTCACAAAAAGGAGAACGTAGAAAGGGTGATAACAGATTTTAGTTACAATATAAATCATTTGTTGATGGTACCATACTAATTTTAGGAAGAGTGGTATGTTCTAAGGTGATTTTACCCTGCGGAAAAGCCTTCTGCTGGGATTTCAAAAATCATGTTTGAGAGAATACTGTTTTCTCATGATTTCCCCATAGAGGTTATTGAAGGTGCTCCAGAAGCTAAATTGAGAGCATATTTTCTGTAAATTCACACTATCTTTCTCAGCCATATGAAAATGAAGTATGAGAGTTGATTCCCTTGTGTTCTACTGCAGCCTCCCAGAGTGTTCTAAAGAACAACTAGCGCGCTAACAGTGTTACTTTTGACAAAACTATGGCACAACTGAAGCCATGTAGATTGAGTCAAACTGGTAAAATTTAAAACATTTAATTTAGAAATTAGGGGGTTCAGTTTGTCATAGAAATTATAGTTAGTGCTGCAGAAAGAAAAAATAGGACACATTTTAAGTGAGTTTCAAATATCTTCCTCTTCTGTTTTATTAAAACATTCTGACATGCAAACTGAAACATGCACTTTCAACACATGCACACATGAAGACTGAAACATACACTTTCAACACCAGCAGCAGACTGCCAGTTAACTCCCTGGTGATCAGCAGTTTTACTACAGTGTTCTAATGAGCAACTAGAGTGCTAACATTCTGAATTTATGCCAAAGTTGTTTTATATATGAATGCCATCTTGATGGAATCAAAGCGGAAAACTGAAAGCATTTTCTACTGAGGATACTGCAGTAAATGATGAAATTAGGGAGCTTCATAACAAATAAGTCTCCCAAGATGGCCAAAGTAGAAAAATGAGCCCAAATACAGCACAAATATCACCCAAATGTGGCCCAGGTGTAGCCCAATGTCAGAAGTGTGCAAAACACTTAATTATTTTGTTTTTTTGCAGTTTTATATAGCACAGACTTGACCCAAAGGTATAGGAGTGCTTTACATGAGCATCAGTTACATTACACAAGGACACATTCATTTTGGTTTTAGGTATGGGGAGATTAAGTGATTTGCCCACAATCAAAGAATGTCAAGCTGACACAGAAACTCTAACCTGGTTCCCCAGTTGCAAAGTCTGCAGCTCTGGCTGTAATGCCACATCCTCTCCCTTAAGTGTAACATATAATCAAGTGATCAACTGGATTAAAAAAAAAAAACATAAAGATAGCAAATTATTTAAAAGTGCTTTGTTGCTATTTGAGAACTCAGAAAATATGTCTTCATTTTAGTTGTTTAGAACACTAGCCATAATTTCTTTGGGAATAAGATCCTCTCATGGAGGAGGGTGCAGAGGCAACAAGTTGACCACGCTGTGCAGGTGAGAGGGGCTGTGGCAGCACAATGGACCATGGAGGGCAGGGTAAATGGGGGCAGGGCCAACAAACCCTCCAGGCAGTACAGGCAAGAGAGGCTGTGGCAATATAAAAGACCATTGAGGGCAGAAGGAAGAGGCAGTGGCTGTACAACCATACATGCCAACAGACCTGATTCAGGCAGGAGACTCCCGATGTTTTAAGCCCAAAAGGCCTTTATGTTTTTTTGGCTCCTGCCTAAAATCTCCTCTTTTTCAATGTAAGTCAACAGGGAAAATCAATTCCCCAGGTTTTTTTTTCTCAAAATCTCCCTTTTGCCAAGTTCAAAATGATGGCAAGTTTGATACATTGGATCACGGAGGGCAGGAGGAATGGGGTAGGGACACGGACTTGGATAAGAGAGGGCAGGAGGAAGATAGGCAGGTGCACCAAACTGACCTTACAGCAGCAGCACAATGCATCACACAGGGCAAGCGGGACGGCAGTGCAGCAAACGGACCATGGAAAGCAATAGGGAGGGAACAGGGCCATGCACATGGACAACAGAGAGCAGAGAGGAAAGAGGCAAGGTCAGCAACTGACCATAGCGGACAGACAGTAGGGACAGTTATAGCATAACAGACCATGAAGAGCAGGAGGAAGGGGGCAGGGGAACGACAGCAGACCAAACAAGGCAGGGGATAGGTGTCTGCACATGGAAAACAGGGGGAAGGGGGCAAGGGGGCAGGGCAGGAGCAGCAAGCTGACCAAGGAGAGCAGGTGGGATGGGCACTGTAAGCACAACACACCATTGAGGGCAACAGTGAGACTATAAAGGCATACACAGAGGGAACTGAAGGAAGGTGAGAGGGGGACAGGGGCAGCAAGCTGACCACACAAGGCAGGTGGGAAGGGCTGTGGCAGCACAGGAGACCATGCATGGCAAGTGGGAGGGTTAGTGGCAGCACAACGGCCATGGTGGGCAAGACGGAGGGGGCAGGGGCATGAACAAAAGACCATGGAGGACAGAAGGGAGGGTTAGGGGCTGGACATAAACAAAAGAGGGCACGGGAAGGGACTTCACAACAGACCATGTAGGGCAGACAGGAGGAGCAGTTGCAGCACAACAGAGCATGGAGGGCAGAGGGAGTGGCAGCAAAATGGGCCATGAAGGACAGGTGGGAGGGAATAAGGGGCATGGAACTTGGACAGTCAGGGTGGAGGTGGCAGGAACAGGTGGCAGCTATCTGACCATGCTAGGCAGGTGAGAGGGGCAGTGGTGCTCAACAGAACATTCAGAGTAGATAGGAGGGTGGCAGGTCCATGGAAGATGGTGGGCAGAACGGAGGGAGCAGGGGCATGCACACAGACATTGGAGGGCAGGGGGAAGGAGAGTAGGGACAGCAAGCTAGCCACAGAGGCTAAGCAGGAGGATAATGATGCTGCATAGAATTGGGTACCGGAGGGCAGGAGGAGTGGGCAGGGACATTGAGCTAAATGAAAGGCAGTGGCAGCACATCGGACCATGCAGGTCAGGAGGGAGGGGCTGGTGCATGGACTCAGAAAACAGAGGTTAGGGAGGAGGTGGATGGGGAAGGAAGCAAACTGTTTAGGGTAGGCAGGAAGGGCAGTGGCAAAACAATGGGCACATTCAGCTGTAATGAGGGAACAGGGTCATGGACATGGATAATGGATGGCAAGAAGGAGGGGAAGGAGCAGCAAGATTAGGTTGGGTCCTCACAATGCCAGACAAGGCCCTGCATACAATGCCACCCCCACTGTGCATTGCGATGAGCATCTTACTTCACGTTAAACAAAACCTAGAAATTCACTGAAAAAACAAAGGTTACAAGAACCTTATAGTTAGGAAATAGAATTTTAAAAAACTTTGAAATTTGCTGAAAAAAACAAAAGATACAGGGACATTATAGTTAGGCTCAGATTTCACTTATACAAAACAAGTGAAATTCAGCAGTTATAGTTAGCTGAGCTAACTATAACTTGCGCCCCCACAATGCACTGCTCATGACCTCACATATTACATCACTCATGACATGGTTAGTGACATCACTGATGACATCCCAAATGACATCACTGATTACATCGTACACAAAATAACCAACACACCTACTCACACCTCCATAGAACTTTCGTACACTTACTCCCACATAACCATTCTCAAACCCATTCACAGACCCATACCAGTACTTACACACCCACTCACTGATTCATTGATCTACATACACATCTACTCACTCACCCATATAGCCACTCATACACCCACTCATTCACTAATACAGCCACTGACATATCCACTCATACACCCATACAGCCACTCACACACTGAGTCAGTCACCCATAAACCTACTCACTCACCCATACATTCAATCACACAGCCACCTACCCATACAGTTACACACACACACCCACTTACTTACTTATAAATATACTAAGACATACTCACTCACCTATACAATGACTGACACAAGCATACACTCACCCATTCAGCCACTCTCACATTCACTCACTCATCCATTCAGTCACTCATATACCCCATCACTCACCTATACTGCCTTTCACATATGCAGGTAATCACCAATATCCCTCTGCCCTACCCACTCACTTACTCACACAACCATAGAAACACTTACTCACCCTTACATCCCCTCACACACACTCACTAACCCATGCAGCCACAGACTCACTCACTCATCCATGCAGGCAGTCACACATACCCTCACCCACCCACACAGACACTCAGGCACTCATACAGGTAATCAGACAATCAATCAATCACCCATCAGACACTCATGTACCCACTCACACACCCATACAGCCACTTAGACACCAACTGACAGACTGATACAAACATTCACACAACCAGTCACTCACCCATGCATTCACTGAGACACCTAATCACTCACTTATACAGTCAGTAACACACCCATTGAATCATCCATACAGGCACTCATACACCCACTGATTCACCAATACACCTTGGTATATATATTTAACACTCATAAACCTTTTAAAACACTCACAGTCACTGGATGATGTCATCAGTGATGTCATTCGAGATGCCATCAGTGATGTCATTAGTGATGTCACTGACCATGTCATGAGTGATGTAATATGTGAGGTCATAGGCAATGCATTGTGGGTGCGAAGTTATAGTTAGAATTTCACTGGTTTTGAACGAGTGAAATCTGAGCCTAACTATAATGTTCCTGTAACCTTTGTTTTTCTCCAGTGAATTTCTAAGGTTTCTAAGGTGTATTTAATTGTATTTCCTAACTATGATGACACTGTAACCTTCGGTTTTTTCAGTGAATATATATATATTTTTGAACAATGACTTTCCTGTACTACCTGTGATCTACTTCATTCCAAAGGTACATAAGGACATTTCACAGGTGCCAGGTCGACCATTATCTCGGCAAGAAAGAGTCTCTTTGAGAAAATCTCGCAATATTTTGATTTTTTCCTTCAGGAATTTGGAATGAGTTTACCATCATACATTAAGGACAAAGGGGATTTTCTCAAGAAACTACACAAAATGACCTGGAGTGAGGAGTATGTCCTGATGACCATGGACATAACTTCTCTATATACAAGTATAGAGCATAAGGACGGTCTGAGGGTGGTGGAACATTTTTTGAATAAGAGGCCTATTTATTTATACAATCACAACATAATGCTGTTAAAAATGATTAATTTGTGTTTGAATAACAATTTATTTTTATTCGGTAAAGAGGTGTTTCAACAACTGAGGGGGTTGCCATGGGAGCCTGCTTCTCCCCCAGCTATGCGTGTTTACACGTGGGTTAGTGGGAGGAGCAGGTTCTCAGGGTGAACAACATCATGGAATGGGAAAATCATGTGGTGAGCTGGCGGAGATTTATTGATGATGTTTTTATAATTTGGAGGGGGACAGAGGAGAGTGGAACGTCATTTGTTGAATGCATCAATATGAACACTATGAATTTGGAATTTACAGCTCAGATCAATAGAAATGTTATTGAGTTTCTGGATGTCCAAGTATATGTTAAGAACTGTCGATTGAAGTCCAAATTACACTGTAAAAGCGCAGCAGGGAAATCTATCCTTCATGCATCTAGCTTTCACCCAAAACATTTAATTAAAAGCATTCCATACGGTGAGTTCCTGAGACTGCGCAAATACTGCAGCTCGGAGAATGATTTGACGGTATGTCAGAAAGAGGCCACTGAAAGATTTCTAGAGAGAGGATATGATCCTGACATCATCAATCAAGCTAAAATTAAAGTTAATGAGAGACCAAGAGATTCTATTCTATTTCAGACCCCCCGCCAGCACTCACCACGAATTTGATAGAGACCCCACGGACCATGATGATGTCAATAACATCAGACTCATCACCACTTTTAGCCGGCAAGAGAGACAAATTAGATCTGTCATCAATAAGCAATGGCCCATAGTCCTAACAGATATTACATTGGGTCAAGTCCTCCCCAAGAGACTCACTCTGACTTTTAGGCATGCTCCATCTATGAGGAACTCTTTAGTCAACAGTAGCCCTGAAGAAGTAACCAACTCCAACTGGCTGTCCCCCAAAAAATGTATTTTTTAAATGCAGCTCATGTCGTGCCTGTAACTTTGGTGTCAATATATCCAGCTATAAGTCGGCATTTAGTGATAAGTCCATTGATTTAAAGGGCCATTATACGTGCAGGACAGATTTTGCTGTGTATGTTCTTGAATGTTCGTGTGGCCTACGATATGTGGGCAGCACGAAGCTACAAGTACATACTAAAATTTTACAGCATCTCAGGGCTATAGTCAATTCTGATCCTACATATCCAGTAGCATGCCATTTCAAACTGGTCCACAAAAACAACTTGAGCAACCTAAAATACTATGTGGTAGGTGCAGTACCAGTGTTGAGAAGAGGGAGCAACAGGGAAAAACTGTTGAGGCAGCTCGAGTCCAAGTTCAAACTTGAACTGGATTTCATGATACCGAATGGACTCAATACCAGTGAGGACCTCCACAATTTCCTTTGGGAGCATTGCTGTTGATGGTATTAGGGCAATCTGAAGAGCCAATTGCATTATTGCTAGGAAGGTCAATCTCAGCACTAGTCACTTTATATAAAATGTTGCACTATAAAATCTGCTTGCTGCTTGAATAGAATGGGGATTTAGCATTACTGGTTTCATGGTTGCATTGGTGTTTATATGTTTATATGTTTGTATGCACAAGTCACTTTATGACATGAAAGCCCTTTTTGCCGTCAAGCTTAGGTCACTTTATAATGCATAAGCACTTTACTATACTAGTGCGGCAGAAGAGAACATGTAAAACAATGTGAACTGGATTATGGTTTATGCTGCTAGTTGACTTCCGTATTGGAGCACTTTAACACAGTTGGGCACTTTTAGGTACACTGCACTTTATGTATTTATTGTGGGGCAACATTACTGTGGACAATTTATGGTAAATTATATGTACATCCCTTAGAGTTTTATTTGCACGTACTATTATCAAATAGAAGAACTATTTATCAACCAGGATAATTTTTCAATCAGATCAACAATTTATATATGTTATATTTTTCACCCAGTGATGCAGTTATTTATATGCCCCTATTTACATCAGAGAGTAACAACGGATACCGTGATTATTAAACACATTCGGGACATAATGTAAAATTATTTCATCAGCATTTCAAATATATTTGAATGATGGTTGGTATATTTGCTGAAGGAATGCAAAGGGGACGATATTGATGAATGGGGACTTGGTTTCTATCGCATTGAGCATCGTACATACTTTTAAAAATATGTGCAAAAGGATGATATCTATGGTTAATGAATTGAATTCATGGATAATTTGTAGTATGTCAAATCCCTCTTGTTTGATATCTCGGGAGTGAGCATTAGGAAAGTTGTAATATGTACTTAACAATGCTCGGAAGGGAATCTGTCTTCTAATGGAGGAGATAAATCATTGTAATCATAGTCTGCTGCCAGTGGTTATTGTAAGGAAATCCCGTGTTTATGGGGTTAAATAATCGCGATGAATCGCAGCTCGTTTATGTGATCAAGGCCATTTTAAAGCACCCGAAACGCGTCATGGACAATGCACTTGCACTAAAAATGTAAAAATACAATAAAACAATTTCCGCACTATAATGGAGTCCATGCCTGCTTCCATTCCAGTGTGGAGGTCATGAGGAAGGATTGAAGTTTCATATATATATATATATATATTCACTGTAAAAACCATAGGTTTCAGGGATGTTATAGTTAGTTGGACATTTCACCAGAGAAATTCGGCCGTTATAGATAGTTGAGCTAACTATAACTCGTGCCCCCGCAATGCACTGCTGATGACATCACATATTACATCACTCATGACATGGTCAGTGACAGCAATGATGACATCACTGATGACATCTCTAATGACATCACCGATGACATCACTGATGACATCATCCAGTGACTGTGTGTTTCTGTAAAGTTTAAATATGTTTTATATATATATAGGCCAAGGTGTTGAAGAATGAGTGGGTGTATGACTGTCTGAATGGATGATTTAGTAGGTGCGTGACTGACTGTATAAGTGAGTGATTAAGCGTGTCTTACTGAATGCATGGGTTAGTGACTAAACTGTGTGAATGTCTGTATCAGTCTGTCTGTTGGTGTGTAAGCGACTGCATGGGTTGGTGAGTAGCTACATGAGTGTCTATATGGGTTATTGATTGGTTGTCTGAGTATCTGTATGGGTGCCTGAGTGTCTGTGTGGGTGGGTGGGGGGTGTGTGACTCCCTGCATGGATGTGTGAGTGGGTGATTCACTGGGTACATGGGTTCAAGACTGCATCTGTGAGGGGCTGTATGGGTGGGTGAGTGTGTGTGTGGGTGTGTTGGTGAGTGAATGGATGTCTCAGTAGTACATGTGTGAGTAACTACATATGTGAAAGGCAGTATATGTAAGTGTTAGAGTACATAAATAACTATATGTGAGATAGAGTGATTCTGAGAGTGGTTGTGTGGATTAGTGTGTGCTTGTTTTAGTGTTTGTATAAGAGAGTAAGTATGTGTTAGTATCTGTATGAATAAGTAAGGTGGTGTGTGTATAACTGTATTCGTGAGTAAATGGGAGTGTGATTGATCCTTTGCATGACTGAGTAGCTGTGTTTGTAACTCTATAGGTAAGTGGTGGTGTGTGACTGTCTGTATAGTTGTATGAGTGCATATGATAGTGGCTGTATTGATGAGTGACTGCATGTCTGAGTGACTGTATGGGTGAGTGAGTGGATGTGTGTGTAGACCTAGGAATCAGTGAGTTGGTATGTAGTAACTGGTATTGGTGTGTCTATGGTTTCGAAAATGGTAGTCTGTATTTTAGAGTGGGTGTATCAAAGGTTATATTAGGGTGTGGGGAGGTGCATCAGATTATCACAAGGATGATGTAATCAGTGATGTCATCAGTGATGTCATTTGAGATGTCATCAGTGATGTCACTGACCATGTCATGAGTGATGTAATATGTGATGTCATCAGTAGTGCATTGCGGGGGTGCGAGTTATAGTTAGCTCAACTAACTATAACGGCTGAATTTCTCTGGTTTTGTACGAGTGAAATGTCCAACTAACTATAACGTCCCTGAAACCTATGGGTTTTTCAGTGAATTTCAAAGGTTTTTTTAATGCTAATTTCTAACTATAACGTACCTGAAACCAATGGTTTTTTCAGTGAATTTCAAAGGTTTTTTAAATGCTAATTTCTAACTATAACGTCCCTGAAACTTATGGTTTTTTCAGTGAATTTCAAAGGTTTTTTAAATGCGAATTTCTTACTATAACGTCCCTGAAACCTATGGTTTTTTCAGTGAATTTCAAAGGTTTTTTAAATGCTAATTTCTAATTATAATGTCCCAAAAATACTTTTTCAAAATTTTTAAAGTTTCATAAAAATAATCAGATATTTCTCCTTTCTAAAATATGGTTTTATGTTTTTTTTTTAGAACTGGATTCGCGTACCGATCGTGTACCAATCACGGTGGTTGCGCGAATCCAAGAATTTTGCCGCCATATTGGTTAAGTCGTGTACGATGCGCGTTCGGTATGCGATGGGTGCGCGGTTCTTGGCCCCGCGTAACGTCACGTACCTATTTCCGGGGGTCGCGCCTGGTGCTCGAATCCATCGCAAATCTTTAAGTTTTAAAAGTATATGTATATAACTTTATTATATATATTATACCAAGAGATTACTTAATATAACTCTAAATATCATATATCTGTAATTGTAATAAAGATCTATTATTCTTAAATATATTTTTCGGAATTCGCGTCGGGTGCGCGCCTGTTGCACGCCAGCTGCACGAATCCCATGTGACTTCAAAAGAAAGCATTTCATTGGTTAAGAAGCTTTTGATTCTAGAAGTTTAAGGACCCCACCCATTTTTTTTCATTCATCTCAAGAGCATCTCAGAGGACACACCTGTCTTTCAATCTTTTTGGTGTTTTCTTTGTTGCATCAAAAATGGCAGCTGGAAATCCATCACAGCAGCTTCCACCAAAAGAGGAAGATGATTTGGAGGAACCTGTGAAAGTGCGGTACGAAAGCATCGTGTGGGCATTTTTCTCCATACCACCTGGGGAGAAAAAGGTCAATGCCCGTAAGGTGACATGCACCATTTGCGAAAAGGTCCTCTCACGAGTGCCAGGAAAAAAATATTCTTGTGGAACGTCATCAATGCTTAAGCATTTGCAAACCATGCACCCTCAGCGTCTCACAAGAGAACAACTGAGACGTGATCTACAAAAGCAGGCAAGTGAGGAGAACACTGCTGGACCCAGCACCTCATCTGCTGGCACAACAACTCCTCCAACCAACATCTTCCCTGACTTTGCTAAAGTTGAGCAGCGATGTTTAAAATGCAAGAAGACATTATGTGTTGGTGAGCAATCAGCGAATGCTATTGTGGTTGCCATTAAGAACCACAAGTGTTCATTTGTTTTTTCGTTTATGCAATGACTATTAATTGCATAATTTTTTGAATGTTTTTCTTGTTGGTTCTGTTTATTTTTTCTTTTTTTTAACAAAAAAACACCCCCAAAAATTAAGAGTTAAAAAAACACAAAAAAATATAAAACAAAAAAATAAGGAAAAAATTGTTCTTTTCAGAACCGCCTATTTGGTTAAAAAAAGAGAAATTTGTAAGTGTTGTATGAATTGTGCTAAGTTGAATATATGGAGAAGTGTATGTTTAGTGTATGTGTCATTGAAGAAGTGCATGTGTACTACCTGAATCATTGTATGAATCCATGTGTAATGCTTCAGTGATTGTAAGAGTGCATAAGTAATATGTAGGTGCATCAAAGAGTGTATCAGTAGTGCTTGTGTGATTGCATAACTACATAGATAGTGTCTGGATGATTTTATAAGTGCATGGGTAATGTCTGCGTGATTATAGGAGTGCATGGGAACTGCCTGACTGATTGAAGGAGTGCATTGGTAGTGGCTGGGTGATTGCATGAATGCTTGGGTAATGCCTGGGTGATTGGAGGAGTACAGAGATAGTGCCTACGTGATTAGAGGAGTGGATAAGTAGTGCCTGGATAATTTTATAAGTGCATGGGTAGTGGCTGAGTTATTGGAGGAGTGCATGTGTACTACCTGGGTGACTGAAGGAGTGCAAGGGTAGTACCTGTGTGATTGCATGAGTGCAACAGTAATGTTTGGGTGATTGAAGGAGTGCATGGGTAACACCTGGGTGCATGGAGGAGTGCATGGGTAATGTTAGGGTGATTTTATGAGTGCTGGGGTAATATCTGGGTGATTGGAGGAGTGCATGGGTAATGCCTGGGTGCATGGAAGAGTGCATGGATGGTGCCTGGGTGCATGTAGGACTACATGGGTAGTTCTTGGGTGATTGGAGGAGTCCATGAGTAGTGCTCGGGTGATTGCATGAGTGCTGCAGAAGTGCTTGAGTGCATGTATGAGTGCATGGGTAATGCCTGGGTTATTGCATACGTGCAGGGGTAATGTCTGGGTGATTGGAGGAGTGCATGGGCACTACCTGAGTGATTGGAGTGCATGGGTAATGCCTAGGTGATTGCATGAATGCAGCGGTAATGTCTGGGTGAATGTAGGAGTGCATGGGAACTGCCTGAGTGATTGAAGTAGTGCATAGGTAATGTCTGCGTAATTGCATAAGTGCAGGGGTAATGTCTAGGTGATTGGAGGAGTGCATGGGCACTGCCTAAATGATTGAAGGAGTGCATGGGTAATGCCTGGGTGATTGCATGAATGCAAGGGCAATGCCTGGGTGATTGGAGGAGTGCAGAGATAGTGCCTGCGTGATTAGAGGAGTGGATAAGTAGTGCCTGGATAATTTTATAAGTGCATGGGTAGTGGCTGAGTGATTGGAAGAGTGCATGGGTACTGCCTGAGTGACTGAAGGACTGCAAGGGTAGTGCCTGTGTGATTGCATGAGTGCAAGTGTTATGTCTAGGTGATTGAAGGAGTGCATGGGTAACACCTGGGTGCATAAAGGAGTGCATAGGTAATGTTAGGGTGATTGTATGAGCGCAGGGGTAATATCTGGTTGATTGGAGGACTGCATGGGTAATGACTGGGTGCATGGAAGAGTGCATGGATGGTGCCTGGGTGCATGTAGGACTGCATGGGTAGTTCTTGGGTGATTGGAGGAGTGCATGAGTAGTGTTTGGGTGATTGCATAAGAGCTGCAGAAGTGCGTGAGTGCATGTATGAGTGCATGGGTAATGCCTGGGTGATTGCATAAGTACAGGAGTAATGTCTGTCTGATTGGAGGAGTGCATGGGCACTACCTGAGTGATTGAAGGAGTGCATGGGTAATGCCTGGGTGATTGTATGAATGCAGGGGTAATGTCTGGGTGATTGAAGGAGTGTATGGGTAATGCCTGGGTACATGGAAGAGTGCATGGGTAGTGCGTGTGTGAATGTAGGACTGTCTGGGTAGTTCCTGGGTGATTGGAGGAGTGTATGAGTAGTAGCAGGGTGATTGCATGAGTGCAGGAGTAGTGCGTGGATGATTGGAAGACTGCATGGGTAGTGCTTGGTTGGTTGCATGAGCGCTGCAGAAGTGCCTGAGCACAAGTATGACTGCATGGGCACTGCCTGAGTGATTGAAGCAGTGCATGGGTAATGCCTGGGTGATTGTATGAGTGCAGGGATAATGTCTGGGTGAATGAAGGAGTGCATGGGCAGTGCCTGAGTGATTAGATGAGTGTATAGGTAGTGCCTTGGTGATTTTATAAGTTCATGGGTAGTGGCTGGGTGATTGGAGGAGTGCATGGATAGTGCCAGGATGACTGGAGGAGTGCAAGAGTAGTGCCTTCGTTATTGCATGAGTGCATAAGTAGTGCTTGGCTGATTGCATGACTACAGGGGTAGTGCTTGAGTGACTGAAGGAGTGCATGGGTAATGCCTGTGTGATTGTATGAGTGCAGGGATAATGTCTGGGTGATTGAAGGAGTGTATGGGTAATGCCTGGGTGCATGAAAGAGGGCATGGGTAGTGCATGAGTGCATGTAGAACTGCCTGGGTAGTTCCTGGGTGATTGGAGGAATGCATGAGTAGTAGCAGGGTGATTGCATGAGTGCAGGAGTAGTGCCTGGATAATTGGAAGACTGCATGGGTAGTGGTTGGATGATTGCATGAATGCTGCAGAAGTGCCTGAGCACATGTATGACTGCATGGGCACTGCCTGAGTGATTGAAGTAGTGCATGGGTAATGCCTGGGTGATTGCATGAATGCAGGGGTAATGTCTGGGTGAATGGAGGAGTCCATGGGTAGTGCCTGAGTGATTAGACGAGTGCATAGGTAGTGCATTAGTGATTTTATAAGTGCATGGGTAGTGACTGGGTGATTGGAGGAGTGCATGGATAGTGCCTGGATGAGTGGAGGAGTGCAAGGGTATTGCCTGGGTGATTCCATGAGTGCATAGGTAGAGCCTGGCTGATTGCCTGAGTGCATGGGTAGTGCGTGAGTGATTGCATGAGTGCATGGGTAGTGCCTGGGTGCATGTAGGACTGCATGGGTAGTTCCTGGGTGATTGCTTGAGTGCTGCAGAAGTGCCTTAGTGCATGTATGACTGTATGGGCACTGCCTGAGTGATTGAAGTAGTGCATGGGTAATGCCTGGGTGATTGCATGAATGCAGGGGTAATGTCTGAGTGAATGGAGGAGTGCATGGGTAGTGCCTGAGTGATTAGACGAGTGCATAGGTAGTGCCTGGGTGATTGCATGAGTGCAGGGGTAGTGCCTGAGTGATTGAAGGAGTGCATGTGCAAAGCCTGTGTGATTGCATGAGTGCAGGGGTAATGTCTGGGTGAATGGAGGAGTGCATGGGTAGTGCCTGAGTGATTAGACGAGTGCATAGGTAGTGTATTGGTGATTTTATATGTGCATGGGTAGTGGATGGGTGATTGGAGGAGTGAATGGATAGTGCCTGGATGAGTGGAGGAGTGCAAGGGTAGTGCCTGGGTGATTCCATGAGTGCATAGGTAGAGCCTGGGTGATTGCATGACTGCAGGGGTAGTGCCTGAGTGATTGAAGGAGTGCATAGGTAATGCCTGTGATTGCATGAGTGCAGGGGTAATGTCTGGGTGATTGGAGGAGTGCATGGCTTATATCTAAGTGATTGCAGGCGTAATGTCTGGGGGATTAGAGGAATGCATAGTTAATACCTTGGTAATTGCATGAGTGTAGGGGTAATGTCTTGCTGATTGCAAGAGTGTAGGAGTAGGGCCTGGGTGATTGGAGGGGTGCATAGGTAGTGCCTGAGTGATTTTAAAACTTGAAGGGTTCTGGCTTTGTGATTGGAGGAGTACAGGAGTAGTACCTGGGTGATTGGTGGACTGTATAAATAGAGCTTGGGTGATTTTATAAGTGTATGTGTACTGCCTGAATAAATAGGGCAGTGTATAGATACTGCCTTGATGATTGAAAGAGTGCAAGGGTAGTGTCTAGGTGATTTCATCAGTGCAGGGATAATGTTTAGGGGATTGGAGAAGTGTATAGGTACTACCTGGGTGATTGGAAGAGTGTACAGATAATGCCTAGCTGATTGCATGGGTGTACATATAGTACCTGGGTAATTGGAAAAGTACATAGGTAGTGTCTGGGTGATCTTATAACTGTATGGATACAGGTTAGGTGATTGTAGAAATGCAAGGATAATGCATGGGTGATGGCAGGATCGTGGGAATAGTGCCTAATTGTATAGATCACTGCATGGGTAGTGTTTGAAAAAATGGATGAGTGCAATAAAAGTGACTATAAATATTACTTCATATTATTATACTTATTACATTTTTTCATCTTACCTTCTTTATTAAAGTAGATACCAAACTCAGTGAAACTGTTTTACAGTAGTTTTATTGTAAACTGAATTTAAAATCTTTTGTAGCTTTAGTATTACTTTCTGTAAAAAAGAAGAAGAAAATTTGTTATTGAAGATAATATTATAGTTTTAAGAACACAACATAATTTTAGAATTACATAACATATTCAGTTTCCCTTTATTGCTGTTCTCAGATTCTACTGAATTTCACCATACACAGTGATTTCAATGTAGATCATCATATAACAGCGGGGAAAAAAATACAATCAATGAGATTGTAAAAAAAAAACAAATCTGTGTTGAATATATTTACAACAAATTCAACTATCTGTTTACCTATCTACAGTTTCTAAATTACATTCTTCAACTACAATGAATCATGTATTTCTCTGAAGTACATTTCTGAAATATACATTCTCATTTACATTGCGTATAATATAAAGATCAAATATATAAACTATTTCTTTCAAACACAATTTTGCAAATGCAATAACAATTAGAACAAACAATAATCCAAACAGTAATTCTTCACATCTTCCCAATAGGCCGAATAATGTTTCCAAATCAATTTGCATTGAAAATATCCAAAATAAACTCATTAATTTGTGTTTACATCTTCCCAATATGCCGAATGATGTTTTCAAAACTTTGGTATCAAAAATATCAGATAGGAATCTGGTAATTCGAAAGGCAACCTACATTTGAATTCCAAATGGACATCATTGCAATGTGTCCATCCTTTATTGCACTTTAACCCCTTCGATGCGCGTGACGAACTCAGCTCGTCATGCTGCGCGGTAGCGCTGTGCGCATGACGAGCTGAGCTCGTCACGACCGCACCCGCAATCGGAATGTCCAGCACACGAGCGGAATTCCGATCGCGGTCAAGGGGTTAAATACACAGTATAGTGTCCAGATGTAGTAGGTCCATCATGGAAAATAATAGCCACAGCTTTAAAAGTTCTTCCTGAAATTGATAGTTGACTTGCCACAAAAATTTTTATTTTGGTTTCCAATTTTCTTCCATTTGCTCTACAACGTTGTAGCATTAAAATGACATATTTTCCAAATCTTTCTAAATATAATGTTGACAACATTTCTGATTTACAATGAGAACATTTCATATCTTGATTAGCTGACTTTACTAATTTATTAAAAGACACTGATTTGCAATCTGGTATTGTCAAATATATGAATCGTTCAGTGTCTATTTCAGTGGTAGAAGAAAATGAACACTCTTCACATTTATGATCCCATCTGTAACTTAGTCCAAACAAATTTTCAATTTCTATTCCTTCATCTTCCAATACTGCAAGCATAAACATAAGAAATTCTTGTGCATCTTGTTGTATATTGAGTGTAAATTCCAAAGAACCAGTACATATATCCAAAAGATGCCGAATGCCAGAAGCAGTATGGATTTTTGTTCTATCAGTTCCCAACTTTTGAAAAATATAATGTAATAAAGAACAGAATCTTTTTTCTTGATTTTCCATAATTTCATGATGAAGATCTTGTATATAAAAGACAACATTCACAATTACATTAGCATAGCAGTTGATACCTGAACTATTTTCTAACTGGTATCCTACAATATCATCAACAGTGTCCATTTTCATTTTCTTTGCAGCTTCATTATTCTCTTCAATTGTTTTCTTTTTTTGAATTTCACTAGAATGCTTGTCATGTTTCCGTTTTGGACATACTACACGTTTCTCATATATGAAGACTTTATGCTCCTAACTTAGGTGAATACTAAGGGGCACATTACGATACCCGGCGTAAAAAAATCCGCCAGGCATGGAAGCGGCAAAAATCCGCCCGCACACACCGCCTGAACACCGACCACGCCATTATGAGTACACAAACTGAAAACCGCCATCGGCGGAAAATCATACAAAATACCGCCCGCCATCGTCCGAGTCGGAGTCAAACCGCCCGCCACGGACGGAAACACGCACGACAACACAAAACCGCCCGCCCTCACGGCCGACACACCGCACGTGAAATTACGATCGCACCGCCATGAGCGCGGAAAACAACAAAAATACCGCCCGCCAGCGCAAACAACGCCGATGAGAATCGACACGGCAGAAGCCATGGCGCCCACGTACCTGCACAGAAACCATCCGCACACAAAACCAATAGCACACAACATGGCCAACAAGTCCACACAGCAAGGCACGCACAAATACACAAGCACAGTACACATCCCGAAAACACCCCCGGACAAACAAAAAATACAAAGGCCAGAACCCCAGACACAACACACCTGAAAACAACAGACCATGAGGACACACCCACATAGGTGAGTACAAAAGCAGCACTCCCACAGACCACAACCCCTTGCTACATTGCAAACCAGAGAGGAGAGGAGAGGACACAGTGACACAGCAAGGACAGCAGCACACCACAGAAACGCACACATCACAACCACCACCACCACCACCACCACCACCAAACACCGGCACCACAAACCCCTGCACATTACACAACACACACCGCACCAGCACCACAAACACCATGGCACCACAAAGGATGCCCAAGTTCACGCCCATGGAGCTGACGGTCATGGTCGACGAGATCATCAAGGTGTACCCACAAATCTATGGGAACATGGTCCAGCACACACCACTAGCCACCAGAAACAGAATGTGGACCCGGATCGTAGACCAGGTCAATGCAGTCGGGACCCTGCCCAGGAACAGAACCGAGATAAACAAACGTTGGAATGACGTAAAGAGCCTGGTCAAGAAGAAGGAGGGCAAAAACAGAGAGCTGGCTGCCGTCACTGGCGGAGGGAATCCCGCGCTCTTTAAGACCTTCAAAGCGTGGGAGGAGAAGGTGCGAGTCGTAATCCATCCGGAGATCCTCGCCGGATTAGCAGGGGGAGTGGAGGCTGGTAAGTACAAACTAATGTATACCAGCACACCGCTATGTACACACATGCGCAACCACCATGCCACAGCTCCCAGGGACAAACACCCCCATGTCCAGCACACAATACACAACACATCACACGCACATGCAACAGACACTACCACACACAGGCCAAACCGAACAACTGTAAGATGCGTGGGGACATGTGTACACTAAGCCAGCCACGTAACCACCAACAGGTCCACAAATATGCCAGAAGCGCCACAACGAGCACCCGCCACACCCATGTGTCCGCCACAGCTGCACCAACTGACAAGTAACAGGTAAGTGGCAGGAACACAAAGTGCAGTGGGTCGGAGGGGGACAGCTGAAGTACAACACCCACCAGGCCCCCACTCCCACAGACCAGCAAGGTGGAGCACTCCCCACACCCATGTGTCCGCCACAGCTGCACCAACTGACAAGTAACAGGTAAGTGGCAGGAACACAAAGTGCAGTGGGTCGGAGGGGGACAGCTGAAGTACAACACCCACCAGGCCCCCACTCCCACAGACCAGCAAGGTGGAGCACTCCCCACACCCATGTGTCAGGCACAGCTGCACCAACCGACAAGTAACAGGTAAGTGGCAGGAACACAAAGTGCAGTGGGTGGGACGGTGGACAGCCCAAGTACAACACACACCAGGCCCCAGTCCCACAGCACAGCAAGGAGGAGCATCCCCCACACCCCACACCCACGTGTCAGCCACCGCAGTGCACAACGACAGCCGAAAGGCAGACATCACGGTCCACAGCAATCGGTGTCAGTGGGTGTACAGCCACCCCCACGACCCACTACACCCCCCCACCCCCACAGACCTGCAACATGGAGCACCCCCGCTAAGAGCCATGTGGCATCCAGTACAGTGCACGCACGAACAACTTGCAGGTGGGAAACTGGACAGGGCTGGATTACTGGAGGCATGAGGACCATAACACCACCAACACATGGGACATGTCACGTAGCACACGGACACGCAGCACCGCCCACCGTCACGAACAAGTGAACAATGTGCACACGGACATGAACAGCAGACTCACACCCCACATGACCCATCACAGACATAGCAACACCCAAGGAGCCACGTCTGCATGCACAAGCCACACTGAATATAGTCCCACACGGCAGCCACTGTGCAACTCATCACACACAACCGAAACACCATTGAAGTCCTGTCCATGTAGCCCCTACTGCCTGTCAACCACACACCCCACAACTACGCCTATGTAAGACAAACAACACTAGACGCAACAGAGCGGAACAACAGAAATGCACACGAACACCACTGAACCCATCAAACACACAGACACACCATGCACATACAACATACCATCCATCCCATCCGTCAGCCCCAGTCTCATGAAAGGCATGTCATCCGCACAGCTGCCACACATACAGCAGTCACGCTAAGACACATGCCCATGACCAACCATGTGCCAGAAGTCAATTAAGCGCACGACACACTGTGAGCAACAACACACAACATGGGCCACACACCCCCCCTCCCAAACGTGGAAGGGGCCGTCCGAAGAGGAAACAGATCTCCCGGGAGGACTTCGCACGCTCCAGTCGCAAGTGAGGCAGCCAGCCAGCCTTCCGCCAGCCTTCCTTGACCAGCCACTGCATTGACTTGCTCTACGATCCCACTCCACACAGCCATCTGGATGGCATGTGTGTGTTGGACTATGGACATAGAACCAGTGGGTACACCCTGATCATCACGCAGCCATGACCGACAGCTCATTGTCACTGCACGCACCACTTTTGTCATCACCTTACACACAATCACATGTCACAGTTTGTAATAAATGCACCTTTTTCACTAACTGCTGTTTGTGCCCTGTGTCTTTATTGTACGGAATACAACGGCCACCTTGGGCGGAAAGGCACCTGATGCGTGGCATGGAAATGGAATCCGGAGGGCCTGTAGGGACCTAGGGGTGGGAGACAGAACAGGAGCACATTCAATGAGTGTGTCACACACCCATCACACAGTACATGTCAACAACTACAAGCAATGTACACACATCGCACAGAGCAATAGGGCACAATGCCACAGCCACCAACAGTGGCATACTACCCTGGCCATGGAGCGTTGACACACTGCACGCAGTGAACATACGGCCACCCTGACACAGCACACACACACCTGCATAGATACAGACACATCATCCGTCGTACATGGACACTCACCGTCAAGTGAAGTAGCGGGCGATGAGCTGCTGGCGCACATTCCCAGCTTCCTCCTCTCCGCTGTCCACCTCACTCGAGCTGTCCTGGTCTGCGGGCTGGGGCCCTGGTTGATCTCCGTCATCCACAATGAGGGGGATCTGCTTCCGAATGGCCAGATTGTGCAGCATGCAGCACGCCACCACTATCTGGCACACCTTCTGTGGGGAGTACGCCAGTGCACTCCCGGTGCGGTCCAGGCACCTGAACCTGGACTTGAGGAGGCCAAAGGTACGCTCGACCACACGTCTGGTCCTCCCATGTGCCTCATTGTATCGATCGTCTGCTGGGGTGCGAGGATTCCTCAATGGACTGAGCAGCCATGCCCCATTCGGATACGCAGAGTCACCTGGGTGTGAGGGACACAGAGAACCGTTGCTATTCCAACTGGACAGGGGACAGCATCGCACAACCAGCACGCTACACCACTCCACATACTCACCGACAATACAGCCACGATCCTGTTGCAGATTGGCCATCAGTCGTGGCAAGATGCTGTTGCGCATTATGTGTGCGTCATGGGCCGAGCCTGGAAACTTTGCACACACGTGGGTGATCACCATGTCCGCAAGGCACACCACTTGCACATTCAGGAGTGCGTGTGCTTCCTGTTGCGGTACAGGTGCTCAGTGGCCTGTGGTGGAACAAGGCCAACATGAGTGCAGTCAATGGCTCCCACGACGTGTGGGATTCTGCCAAGGGCATAGAATGCACCCTTCACTGCCGCCAATTCACGAGCCCTGGGGAATCTGATGTACCTGTTCCGGTACAGCATCATGGCTGCCAGTACATCCCTCAGCACCTTGCTGAACATGGGCTGGGACATCCCTCCTCCACTGCCCACTGTGTGCTGGAATGACCCAGTGGCGAAGAAATGCATGGCGGCCATCACCTTAGCCGTGGGGGTGACAGCAGTCGGATACACCCTGCGGGGACGGAGATGGGGCTCTAACATGGCACACAGTCGATGCAGAGTTGGCCTGTCCAGCCGAAACTTCCTGATTACCTCTGTATCGTCCATGTCCGCCAGCAATTGGTATGGGCGGTCAATGTTCGGTCTCCGCCTGGGTTAAATGGCAGAGGACACATGTCAAAGCAACACGGCACATAGCAATTTCGCATACACATCACTGACATGACTGAGCAAGCACATGAGCCACAGCCCAGCTGTCAAGCTGGGACGGCACGGCCACAATACACTTACACAGGTCTCCCAACAATGGCAATGGCAAGTGAGACATACCACTGCCATGTGCATGCACATGGGGATCTAGGCCCCAATGACTTGCGGGCGTGCTGATGGGGACTGACTGCATATTCGTCAGCGGCAACGCCACGGCAACATGAGTGTCTGCTGAGCATGGTACTGCTTCCGAGGCTGGATGAGTATGGCACACGACGACGACGATCTGGGCACGGGCTGAGCGGCCAATACAAGTGGGACCTGTGGCACGAGGGGATATGAGACAGTAGTAGGTGTCAGCACTGCACCCTATGTACAGCACTGTACGGATCACAGCTCCCGAAACATTGACTGGTGTCCACATTGACAGCCCCATGCCAAGACGGCTGTGTGCTTGCAGTCACACGTCACAGGTGAGAGGTTACATTGCACGTGCCAGGTGGCAGTCGTACATAGTGGGAGCTGGCATGTGTGTGCATGTGTCTCCTGTTCAGGATCCACCAGATGGGCGCTGACTCTGTACTGACCATTGGACACAGCATGTTCCGTGGAAGGATTGTGTGTGTGGGATGGTGGCACTGGATGTGCCTCCGTTGGGGGGGCCATGCACAGGGCGGGTACGCCGATGATTGCGCATTGTTGGTCACGGTGGGTGCACCAGCTAAGATGTGTTGCCCTGTGTTCAATTCCTATGTCCGCATGATGATGGACTGTGGATGTGGGCAGACTACACATTGGTCGATGTGCTGTCTATATGCATGTGCCTTCACACCAGGCACAGCTGCCCCTGCACATGTGACCCCTGCTGGACTCGCTGCTGGGTCTGTGGAGCTGATGCACCTTCTGCGCGTGGGGCGGACAGCTCTCCTCACTTCCCTCATTGCGCATGTCATGTCTTTGCCGCAGGTGACATGGATCATGGAGGGCCCACATGTACGCGTGGGTAGGCTACACATGATTGTTCACTGGTCGCCACCCCCAGTCAGTGTTTCGAATGGGAAGGTTGTCGTGCTGGTGGTATGTTCGATGTGGCGGATGGGCGGGCCTAGGTGCGGGCTTACATTCCGGACATGGGGGTAGTTGGATTGGCGACTAGTTGCAGTACACACGGGACACGTCTCTTCCTTTCCACATCTGGGTCATCCCTTGTACTAACTGACAGTGATACAGTCATCTTCGCCCCAGCCCTCATGTCCTCCCCTCGCCCCCAATATGCATGCTCACCTGCGAGGCTAGCGCTTGCACAGGCAGCCCCAAGCTTGCACCAGAGAGGGCAAGGAGTGTATGTGTGGGTCCAGTTGCACGAGTGGGCTGTCTCAGGGTATGATGTGTGGCGGGACGCCGTCCACCTGCGTGGTGCCCCAAATGGAGACCCGGCCTGCATGGACTATGCATCACAGTCTTCGCCTTCCGGATCCGCCACCTGCGACACCCAGTGGCTGTGGCTGCCCTTGCGGCCATGCCGCGTCCGTCTGTGGCTGATGGCCCACACATTCACTCTTTGGCCTCTCTGGGGAGGGCTCAGGGGTGGTGGCGCACGCGCTTGCACTTAGTCGCAATGGCATGTGTCGTGGTTGGTATGATGGGCAATGGATGGGATGGTGCGAGCCACCTCCCGTGACGTCAGTGCTGCTCGTGCTGTGGTGCGTCCCCCTACACTTCCATTTGACTTTTGCCATGCTGGACGTTGAGGTTCTATTGCCTGCGTGATATGAGCAGGAGGAGCGCGAGGAGACCTCTCACACACCATGCTCCACTGCCATCCCGTGCCCTGTATCGCCTGTGCGGATTGACTATGTTGGGGTTACACCTGGTCGACTGGGGCTGTGTGTGCCTTGTCAAGGGGCATGGCGGGCGCACAACAGGATCCAGCTCGTCCACAGAGGGTGGGCTGAGGTGCGCCTGGTACCGCTTTGTACGTGTGCCCGGCTGCTGTGCACACACGTGTTCACTCCCCCGACAGGTGTCCTCTCACAATGCCCAGGGAAGCGGTGGTGTACTGTTCATGAGCCCTCCCAACACGGCGTGCTCCAACTTGGCATGTGCGCATCTACCCGTCGCACCCACCCACCTGAGCACTGCGTCCATACGACTTCACACGACACATGTGTGTCTTCCACAGTAGTGCTACTCATTTGCGTTGACATCCAATACCAGTGGACTACATGGTCATGTCACGACTGCCGTGTACTTCACATACTCTCATCCTCTCTCATTCGTACTTGTGAAATGAGTCAGCGGAGACAGTTCTGGTTTCAAACATTATATTGAGTCTTCTGTCCTCTGTGATGCAGTATAGTGGACACTACTGGCAGCGGAATACATATTGAGGATATACTGAGCATGATTACAAATGGGATAGGGTGTGGGGTTACATCTGCTTGGCCAAGGCTGTGCTAATGTACATTTACGTATAGCTGCGGAGCTGCGGACTTTGACACAGACGGTATACATGTAGCCTACCAGACCGCTCGGCATCATGGGCACAGTCCATCTCAGTTCCATGTGACAGGTTTGCTGCGGTTGTTCCTCATGCACGCGTGCATGTGAGATGACATCAGGGCATGTGCTTGCGTGCATGCAGCGGCGTGCCACTTGTTGTTGCACTGTGGTGGTTACTGGACATGTCACAGTCACTGGGGTCGTGTTGTTGTTGTATGCACTTGTCGTCCATGCAAAGGTCCTGGTATGGGATTCCCGGGGCGGGGGTGGGAGGGGTGCAGCACCCACAGACTCCAGGCGACCTATTCATGTCCACTGAGCGGTGTGTGTGTCCATGTGCGCTGGATCCATGTCGTGTCCTGGTTGTTCGTGCAGTTCCGTCCATGTGGGTGCGATGCACAGAGCCCATGCCACTGCCTCCCACGATGCATGCGGTGTTCCTGGATGTGATGGGGAACAGTGTGCATGTCCCGGTCATATCCGATGTCATGGCGATGTCGTTGATGGTGTGGTTACAGTTGCCGGTCGTTTGGTATGGCTGTTGTGGTGGTGACTGGCCAGTCCGTGCGGAAGCTGAGCATGGGTGCGGGGTTGGACTTCATAGGTCACTCGGGGAACCTGCGTTGTGGTCCGACGTATTTACAGGTTGTCAGGTATGCGATGCCGTCCAGCAGGGCTTCCATGTCATTGGTGGTGTACATGTTTGCCAGCCAATGAAGCGGATGGTGGCTGTCAAGGTGTTGTTCGTAGGTTGTCCCTTGGAGGACCATGATGGGGCATGCTGGGTGACATTCGATGTAGCTGTTCTCGATGATCCGTCGTGTGGAGGCACAGTGGTTCCATTTCAGTGCGCGTGCGATGTTGGCCACATACGCCATGCCCCCATAGGCAGAGCAGGCCCTGTCGTGTGCGTCCAGAGGGAGGAGTAGTGGTAGCAGGTCCGCCTTCAGACATGCCGGGTTGGAGAGGCATATCTCGACGGGATGCTGGTAGGGACACCTCCGACAGTAGAAGACGGGCATGACGCAGCTGAACAATGTGATGCGGTAAGTCAGTCGGTAACTTACGTTCAGCAGGGACAGGAGATCGCATCCCAATGTATGTATCGTGCTGGTTTGGTACAGCTTGAGCTCTTCGGCGTAGTTGGGTAGGTGTGTTGCGGTTGCCATTTCGCAGCGGTGCGTTGTGGTGGCGTGCTCCGGCTGTGTGTGCAGTCTGCAATGTGCACACTCCGGGGTTGCTGTGAGCTCTGTGTAGTCGTGGGGAGACAGGACTTGTGTTCTGTTGGCTTGTTTGGAGGACACGGGCCCTCTTCCCACATGCTTCTCAGACAGTTCAAGGTCAGTGCTGTGTGACTCCTTCCAATTAACTTGCATGTGGCCGACATGGGGAGTGTTTTCTTCTTTCTTCCCCGTCCGTTGTGTGCTTCTGTGATATGCGCTATCTGCCGTGTGGTCGGTCTCCTCGGCATGCCTGTGTTGGTCTATTCTTGGACAATGGCTGTATTCACCGGCTTCTGTCGTAGGGCTGTGGTTTCGGTGTTGGAATGGAAGGTCATTCAGTGCTGTCTGCTCTCCCTTGTGTGGGCGGCAGCCTGCCTTTCCGCTCTGCGTTGGGCCTTGTGTGTGGATGTAATTCTTGGGCCACCTGTTGTCGGTCACCGGGCTCTTTGGTGTTCCGTTTTATATGTCTTGTTCATATGTGCAGGGTGGTATGGGTGTTTCTGTGTGGTACTGGCGTTCCTCTTCCCGAAGGAGCCCTGCTTCTCCTAGTTGGTGTTGCCGCCGCTGTGTGCTACGCCATGTTTGTTACACTGGGGTGTGTCCTGCTGTTGCGTGTCTTCACTGACATGTGTGCGTCGGTTGTGTGGCGTTGGGTGTTGTCCGTGAATTGGGCGTTGGGGACATGTCTGTGGCCGGCCTGTCACGTGTCATGTGCGTTCGGGGTGGGGCTGATGTGTGTGCTGCTTGGTTGTGTCCCTGTCCCTGTGTGCGACGCATGCATGGCGCTGCGGTTGGCCTCTGCGTTGTGCGCATGTGTGGCGGCGTCATCGGCGCTTTGGGGCCGTGACGGGGTGGTTGGTTCCTAGTCCCAGGTGGTGTGTACACATGTGTTCTGCGATGTTAGGATTTGGCCTGTGTGTCATATGTGGATGCAATGGTGGATGTGTAGTGTGCACGCGCTGGTGGGGGTTGTCCGCTTTTCCGCCCTTGCACTGTGTGCGCTGTTTGCGTGCACTTGTTGTGTGTGTGCCTACCTGCGTCTCCGCGGTACGTTGCGTCCTTGGTGGTGCATCAGCAGAAGCATGGGAAGGGCCTGCAGTGCTGGATTCATGCCCGGGGTGCCGCTTCTTCGTTGTCCGTGCTCTGCGTCCGTGTTTCCGCCTCTCTTTCACGTGCGGTGTCTCTTTGCCGTGGGAGCCGTTTGTTTGCGGCATCGTAATTTATGCGCCGGGCGGGACGTGTTTCGTCGGACGGTGTGTGTCAGTTGTGCTGCGCCGCTACGTGTGCGGGCGCACTTTGATGGCGGACGGTGTTGCTGGCTTGCCGGCGGTGTTTGGCCTGCTTTTCGCATCGTAATTTGGCGGGCGTGTGGGCTGCGGCATGCGGGCGGTAACTGGTGGTTTTTGCATCCGCCAGCACGGCGGTAGTGCTTCCGCCCGCCATCGTAATGGGCCCCTAAGTTAGGAGCATAAAGTCTTCTTAACCGATTATACTCTCTTACACAATTTGCATCAGCACTAATCTTTTTGTCATCAAAATCAATCAAATGCAAACCAGATAATGTTCTTACTCGAGACAAGGCCACGTATGCCATGCCCTCTTTGAACACTGTACTTCCAATATTTACCAAAGCATTGTCTACACTTAAACCTTGAGATTTATGAATGGTCACTGCATATGCTAAAGAAAGAGGAAACTATTTTCTACAAACATAGAAGTCTTTTACAGGCAAAAACGAACAGCACAGCGTCCAATCTGTTTTACTTCTTCAATCTGATCAAATTTAATCTTCAAAAATTCAATTCCATCTCTGTTCTGATAATTAACAAAATCAACAACTTTTCCCATTGCTCCGTTTACTAAACCTTTTTCTACATCCAAATTACGCCGTAAAATTACCCGACAGTTTTCACATACATATAAAGTCTTTTCTAAACCTGCAGTCTTAGACACCGACTTTTCCTTTTTTTTTTTTTTTT